>CM019754.1:39519207-39559207 GCA_009761765.1 Phenacoccus solenopsis | reverse complement strand
CCAATGAAGCCCATACTGAGCAAACGACCAATAAATAAATTACCTCTTTGCCATTAAATTTTGAAAATAATCAAAATGAATGATTTTTGAAATAAAATTTAAAAACTATTATTATAAACTTGCTGAATTTTTAAAAAGTTGACGGCTAAAATTTCTTCAGGCTTTGTACGACATAAAATGGCTTTAGAACGTGAAAAAAATTTTAACTGATAGAGAATTCAGTTTTTTAATTAAATATTTCAAATTTTTCATAACTTCGGCTTCATTTTTTTTTTTGGGGGGGGGGAGGGATAAAAATTCGATTTGTAGGTTGAAAGTTGTACGATGTTGTTTTGAGGTAATTTAGTAACTATCGTGACACCGTCTTCCTCACTTTTTTAAAAAAAAAAACGAAATTCGGCCTACCCTTGTATGTATGCACTATGCACTCATATGATCACTAGGGTCAAAAGATACAACTTATTTCAAATCTCACTTCACAAATGATTGAACTTTCTAGCTTCAATACTGGGTGCGATCATAAAGAGATTATAGCATTATCAGCAAATCTAAACATAAGTCCATGACGCCCACCTTCCAACCCCTAAACACGAGCGCAGATTGAAATTTATTCATAAGTCGCACACGAATCTTCTGAACATGTCTTTATTAAAAATTCAGCTCTAATAATGCGGAATGGCTGCTTACGTTTTTCATTTATTTATTTTATTACTTCGGATTTTTTCTAATATGTTTCGCTAAACGTAAATTTCCTTTTCTTTTACCTGTTCGCTTATATTGAATTGTAAAGAAATTTCGGTATTAAAATCTTGTTTTATTTTTTATATACTGAAGTAGCAACAACAAATTCCTTGTAAGTATCTAATAACAATATTTTTCATACCATAATGTTATGTAGTTCAAAAGCTTATAAAATACAAAAATCTGTTCGAGTTTTTCTCAGTACTTCGTCCCACACAAAATCATTTTATCAAACGTAAAATCCAATACGTAAAAAAAAGGAATTTAACATGCAAAGCCTCGATACCGCGAACTTTGAAATTGCCTGGAATACATAAACATAGCTTCAGACAACTTATCACCTCTACAGTCGAAGAGCGAATGTCGCATTCACTATATGAATTGCAATGTTGTCGCATAAACAATTTCAAATTTTCCAATCTAGCAATGTTGCCACATGGTTGAAAAATAACTTCATCATGGCAATTGTGCGCTGATAATATTGAAAAAAATTCACTTAATTAGCGTCTTCTTCGGTTTTCGAATATCCGATGAATATTTAATTCAGAATTGTGAATCATTTAATTATTAATTTTTCTTACAATTTATTCATATTCAGTTTCATAAAATTTGGTTATTTGGTGATTAATTGGGCATCCTTTTTACATTCTATTTCATAGCTTTTTTCTCAATTTTGCAAGACACGTTACTCGAACATTTTCAATGTTCAGGAAAAAATTGCCACAAATCTCAATTTTCGTAAAATTTATTCGATACAAATCGATAAATTACACCAAACTGCCCGAAAAATCAACGACATAAAATCATTAATTTCAGCGATATTTCATAAAATCTGGCAGCACTGCCTCAGTTGTTAAAAAATTTTCAAAATGCCCTCTCCAATGTGACCTCGGCTATTCACATAGCCCTAAATTAAAAAATACAAACAATCGAGTCATTTCAATTAAAAGATTGTTTGAAATTTCGTTCTCACAAACAGTCGGAAAGGACGTTTTAATGTTTAATCCATTTTACGTTCTCTTAATATGCGCATAATTCGCAGCTCTTTACGTCTCTTCTTTTAGGTTTTATTTAAAATTACTTCGCGTTCCTTTTATTCGTATTCTCTCAATGAAGTTTTGTTTTAAAATAGAAATCCGACTCGTTTGCATTGCTCGTCGACTATTATAAAACACGTCGACGCCTGTTCCACCTAAAAAACATTAAAATATTTGAAATTCAACAACCTGAGCGATGACTAATTGCATTAACACCAGACTAAACATTTATTAATTTCAGTTGAAAATAAGCGCAATGTTTTCATTATAAAGTTGAGCGTTTTGTTGGCAAAAAAAATCATTCTCACGTTTTTGATTCCGGCGTAACGTTGCATCGAAGGTAGAATTTCTTTTGCCAACTCGTTCTTTATTTCACCTTATTTGTGTGGGATTTCAAGTTTTCCTGGTTTTAGTGAGAGATTATGCAAGTAAAAGAAAGAAATGAAAGCATGGCCGAATGTTACATTGAAAATATAAAAATAATTGGATTTTTTTCGGAGATCATTTGTTATAGGTATAGTCCAGTAAATCTACACAAGAAAAAAACCATTTGTGGGAAAAATTCCCTTTTTTTGTTTTATCTCACCAAGAATTGCTCCTGTGATCGAAATAGTTCTACACAATTTTGTTTTGCTCTAAATTTGCCATCATTTTCGTGTAATTGTCTTTTTATAAAATCCATACGTGTTGAGTTGAAGTGTCTTGAAAAATACCCCTTGTGGCTTGACTATAACTTGTTTAATTAGGCATTAATAATTCGCCTCATTGAATGAAATTGGCCTAAATAATTAATTTTAATAAGATATTGCTTCTAATTTCACCAAATTTAAGTTTCAACTCCTTTCCTCTCCTCCACATAGCGTATGGCTTTACCAAAATCACAGATACTATACAATGTATATTACTGAACACGATTTCATCACAAACTATATTACTTCAATTTACAATCCCTTGACTCCTCATCCAAAATAGAGAGCATTGCCACTTCTAATAATTATATATACTTATTATGTAATGTGCATTATTAAAGGCTATTTCAATGTATATTCACATCAATGCATACAGGTCCCCGAACCTCACCCGAATGAGGTCTCACTCCCCTCTCACAGAATTACATATTTCAATCCGCTCATAATCATGATTTTCATATGAAGTAATATTGAATGTGATTTCAAGAATTGCATTCTCATATGTATACCATTACTGGAAGTAAAGGTGGGGAGGGGTAAAAATTAGAATTTTTTCCAAAGTACACTCGAGTTGGTAATTTGAACCGTTAATAGGAAAAAATAATTGTCCTGGAAATTATTATACTTTACACAATAAATTCAAAAATTATTATTATTTTTAGGTATTTCATGTACAGGGTGTTTCGCGAAGCGTCTTGTTCCGTTTGTATGGTGAATAGTCAGATATAATGAAGTAAACGTAATGACGTTTGCCTATTCAAAATATTGAAGGGACTAAAATATACTACGTTGAAATGAAAAATTGTTAAAAAATTATGACCTAACTATTTTGAAAATAATATCTCACGATTTTTAAACACAGAAATACAATGTAGAGCTTATGATTCAATATTATGGTTTGTATGGTGAATAGTCAGATATAATGAAGTAAACGTAATGACGTTTGCCTATTCAAAATATTGAAGGGACTAAAATATACTACGTTGAAATGAAAAATTGTTAAAAAATTATGACCTAACTATTTTGAAAATAATATCTCACGATTTTTAAACACAGAAATACAATGTAGAGCTTATAATTCAATATTATTGGTTAAAAAATGATGAATGTAGAATGGTAAGAGGGGAAATATTTTGAATAAGTACAAAAAAATGTGTGGAAAAATATTAAGATTTTTCAGTTTTTCATGATAACTTTTGAAAACGCCCTATCAAGTACACCATTTAAAAATTTTTTAATAGATTAGAGTGCACTCTCTTCAACACAGGATAGGTTCCCCCGCCCCTTACACGTGCCTATGAATAGAAATAAAAAAATAAAATAAAATAAAAAATGTCAATAATAATAATAATAATATAATTTGAAAACAATTATCTCGTTCCCTATTAACGATAGGAATATCGCACCCCTACTGCAACAACACCACATCTCGAAATACGTCAAATAACCGAAACTCAAGAAAATTGCTTTTTATTTGCTATGTAAATAACGAAATACGAATTCAAATTCATTTTTTTTTCATTGATCCTTACTAATTTTTCACGTTCTTTCCTATGGTAAAGGCAGATTTCTGCAACGCAAATTATTTTTGGTAGTTGTTTGAGATATGGTGTTATTGCAGTAGGGGTGCGATCGATATGTGGGTTGTGTCAACATATAAAGAATACTAGTAATCTATACCCATCCTTCGGACGGGGTGTTTAACCATGTACTTCTTTATACACTGAAAGGGGTTTTTTTATCTTTATTGTCAACTTCTTCGATGGTAATAGTTCTTCTTTGCTTTGTTTTGCGAATTATTAAAGGAAAAAATTTTTGAAATCACGATGGTAGATTCTATCATTTCTTTAACCAAAATTTTTAAAAATTGAAAACTAAATTTTTGTCAATGTTATTTTTAATTTTTTTTCAAAATTTGTGATCACGTTTAAAAAATAACTTTTTGCTTACTACTTGCTTAATGAAAGGAGCAATTGAAAAATTAAATGGATATACAAAATTTCATATACATACATAAGTAATGTTATTATTCATTTAAAAAAATTTATTCATTCAAATTATATTCACGACGTTAAAATTAATTTTTTTTTCTTTAATCTTAGTTAGCCACAAATAAAAATTACTTCAAAAAACAAAATAAAAAACATTGATACATCTACATCGGAATTCGTTGAATTATTTCAAAACATAGACAATGAAAAAATGTCTAAAATAATAATTTCGTTAGTCAACCATTCCGCATAAGATGCCATTCGCATAAGTTGAGGTTTTATTTCGTTCGCTAACCATTCAACGTGAGGTACCATGAGGAGGGATCCTTATGCTTTTTACTCCATATTACAAATGACCACACCACTACTTTATTACAACTCCAGCTGGTTCAATTAAAGTGCACTCCATATTAGAACATGAGCTGGTTGAATGAAACTTGAGGACATCCTCTCACCTCCTGCTACATTTATAAAATTTTGCTCCATTTATCACGTGGGAACTAAAATACCTCCACTCATGCTCCGTCACGCCAACTCACAGTTCAATGAAACGTGAAGTCACAAAAACTCACCTTCCGTGCAAACTAAAAGACCTGGACTCATGCCCCATCAAACTAACTCACAGTTCAATGAAATGTGAGGTCACGCAAACTCACGTTTCTGCAACACTAAAAAACTGCGAACTAAAAGACCTTGACTCATGCCCCGTCACGCTAATTCACGGTTCAATTTTTCCGTGAGCTCACACAAACTCACATTCCTGCTACATATATAAAATTTTACTCCATAATATTGAAACGTGAGCTGGTTCAATGAAACGTGAGGTCACACAATCTCACGTTCCAAGTCCTGAGCTGGTTGAATGAAACTTGAGGACATCCTCTCACCTCCTGCTACATTTATAAAATTTTATTCACTTCATAATATTAAAACATGAGCTGGTTCAATTTTTCCGTGAGCTCACACAAACTCACATTCCTACTACATATATAAAATTTTACTCCATAATATTGAAACGTGAGCTGGTTCAATGAAACGTGAGGTCACACAATCTCACTTTCCAAGTCCAAAATTTAAAAATTGCGCACATCATAGGGAGATCCTGGTGGATAATTTATTAACTACTCTTCGGGGCTGCGGAATGACGTTTGGTCGAGCGTCATAGATATGTGTACAACTTCTTCGGCCCATTTACTGGACGTTTCTGTAAAGCTTTTTTTCGAGCTTCATGGAGCTTTTCGTGAGTTGCTTGAGGCGTTACGAATGATGTCCTCGTTCAGCCCTATCACATGAAACCACTCGCAACTTTCATCGTTGCGTGTATCTCGACTTTACCTCGGACAAAGTTTTACCCTCCTCAATTATATAGTAGATAATGTAGTATTAATGGTTGAAGAATGGCGAATATAGAAGGAGTAGGAAAAAAAATATGTTGAAATAAGGGCAAAAAAGTGTGCAGAAAAATACCCGATTTTTTCACCATTTCATGATTAAGCTCTGAAAAAGCTCCTTGAAGTACTCTATTGAAAAATTGCTAAATGAATTATAATGCAACCTCTCCAACACAGGGTAGAAAATGATTTTGCATAGAACTATTTTTGTCGTGCGAGCCCTTTTCTGCGAAATATTGGCGAAAACCCCATTTTTGCGGATAGTCCTCTCCTGGCCTTCACGTGTCATTCCTTTCTATGGGAACTTTTAGTATGTTGTTTGAGAAGTCATTCGCTACATATTTATGAAAAAAAAAATCGCTGTTGGGAATTTTTTCTAGTAAAATATTTACATTTGCTGGACCATTATGTCATGATTTAAACATGAAGATGTTTATGGATTTAAAAATATGTTAACGATAAGATTAAGTAAGCCTGTCATTCATACTGGATTTTTTTTTTTGGCACAGAATTCTAATTTAGACGTCCGGTCTGACGTAACTGAAGGCGAAGAAAGCGACGATGAGGACACCGATACCAGTACATCATCGTCAACAGTATCTACCAATCCGCAAGACATCACAGTTCCTATATCTTTATGTTTGGTGATAATGATTGGGTAATCTAATCAATAAATCTTCTTCGATCTCTTCACATATGAAATCACTTCATTCGTATATTTTTATTTTACAGTTTCATATCGATAGGAGCTCTTCTATTCAGGGGACCGGAAGGACTGGACTTCTTAGATGGTTCCTATTTCTGTTTCATATCATTGAGCACCATCGGTTTCGGTGATATAGTTCCTACGACCGACGCAGAAAGAAATTTCGAGCCGAAATTTATTTTATGCTCCGTCTACTTGATGCTCGGCATGGCTCTAATCGCCATGTGTTTCAATCTAATGCAACAAGACGTCGTGCAAAAGATACGCACATGCACTGATATCGTGCGCCGAATAGCCAGATGCCGAAAATGAACAACCCCAAGTTGAAAATTAATTGGTTGGTGTCACGCCGAGGATTGCTCACCGCCGACGCTCCACCAATTGGTACGTTTTTCAGCGCTGATAAACGAAGCGTATTTTTTCCCACCTTTTATCTATCTTACGAGAAAAACTCTTAACCGTTGTTAATATGCGTAACAACGTTGAGATCATTTGTCCGTGCAAAAAAACAGCTTCGTCGGTGCGACTATCATTTAACTAAATAAATGATTCGCCATTTAATCCGACCAATGGCTGCACCCTACACGAAATACTATAGATCTGACAAGCTTGTTCTTAGCGCAAAGATTTTTCTCAAAGGTACTTCTACCGGCACCTTTCTTTTTACCTCTT
The DNA here is from genome assembly GCA_009761765.1 of Phenacoccus solenopsis. NCBI lineage: Eukaryota > Metazoa > Arthropoda > Insecta > Hemiptera > Pseudococcidae > Phenacoccus > Phenacoccus solenopsis. The sequence goes on along the minus strand of CM019754.1, from coordinate 39,551,980 downwards.
ATTTCATTGTAATTCCTTTCTTTTTTCATTCTTTTCCTATTTCCTTTTTATAGCATATACGCGAGCTGTGAATGAGCCCTTTGAAGCGAGGAAATGATTTTCGAATGGAATTAAATGGCCGTTTCGCTTTCTATATCGATAAACCGAATTTATAACTGCGCAGTGAAAACGCCGTCCACCTTTGAAGAACAGAGAAAATGCGTATCTTCGTTTGGCCCAGCATTCGATATATTTTTGTGCATAAAATTTTTTCTCTTTTTTTTTTTTACTTTTATAATTGAAGCAAAATAGGCGAGTAGGAATTTCGTTTTGTTGGAAATCAATATAATAATTGATACGAAATGCGTATTTTTTTTCAGTCTCAGTAGAATGCGTTCGCAGTAATGGGAATATTTCTACAATATAAATATTGCCACGACGGCAGATATGTTGTCCCAATTACGTGAATTTTAGGAAAAATGTACGACTGATTGCTGAGTAGAAGGTATTCTTCTTATCAAAGCAATTTCCGCATCGTTTTCCGCTTTAAACGAGAAATTCGTGAATGAGAATTGTGCCAATATCTCTACCAAAGAAATTTACGTTACAATAAAAAGATAAAGAATTCTGATTTATTTTAATGGTAGGCAAGTCATTATACATTATTATAGAATGAGCTGCGTGATGGAGAAAGACGAATTTAGGGTTTTTCGACAAATGAAGGGGTTGAAGGAAAAGTTAATGCCAAATAAACGCCTCAAAAACCTGAAAAAATATCACGTCCTTAAAGTTGATGAGAACATTAGCCGCAATGAGATCAACAACGTTTTCAAAAAAAATTAATTTTCAAACTCACTGTGTTTTTTCACGTTCAAAGTTACATTTTATCGTGTAAAAACTGCAAAAATTTTTAGCTACTAAATTTTTCAAAATTAAGTGGATCGCACTTTTCTTTCAAAAAACCTTCAAATTTTGTTTATTTTCATAAATGTATATAATACTTAAATGGAAATTTATAAGTTGAATGATCAGTATGGTCTCAGCTTAATGAACTCTTTAGAACTCAGAATACAAAATATACTCAATTTCCACCTTTTAGGGGTACCCAAATTTTGCAATAAAACATTTTTGTGTTCCATTGGAAACCTATGTAAAGTAATAATCGAAAAAAATTTGTTACTTTTGTCCGAAACTGCTCCAATTAAGGCACCTGTAGATAATAATATTGAAACAAGTCATGCTATCTTGGATGGAAAGATGACCGAAATTATTTAAAATTCAAATGACAAAATATGTAACTTGAAAGCAGAATATATTTGATATGCACATTTGAAAGAGAATTTACCTATCTTGAATATATTTTCATTTTTATTTTATTTTGCTATTATAGGTGTATAATTATAATTACCAGGTTTGTTAAGCTCAGTGTCGAAAATTTTATTTATATTTGGTTATTAAATTTTATTTTGATCGTGAAAGACATGTTTTGTCTTATTTCGACAGTGCTGGCCAGAATGATTGGATTTGTTGTTTGGATTTTTAGATTATCGCGGAATAACTTGAGAACTTGTGGTTTGAGCATTCAAAACGAAAATGAGGGACTGAGTTGTTTATGGAATTGATAAAAATTTACCTTGTTGTTCATGTATACTCTAATTCAAATCACGCCCACACTATCTCATGACGAATAAATTACTAATTTAATATTCCTGTTTGAAAACACACAAAAGCCTATATAACCCTTCAGGCATAGTTAAAATGTTGTCGACTGGAATTTTCACTTTCTCCATTATTCCTGAGAAAACTTGATTTTGTCTCCAGTTAATTTCAATCGATACTTTAGATTTGGTGTGTAGGTAGACAAACGCACATTTTTTTCAGATTTTTTCAACTACATATACAACCTTGAAATTTATTTCGAAGGTTTTAAATCGCTCTGTACTTCGCATTTTTAGGAGAAAAATCACATGGAGTAAAAAAGAGCAGCAATGCTTTTCAAAGTTGTTTTTATAGGCTAAATATAGTGGACCTGGCGAAAAAAAAAAAAATTATGAAGCATGTATTAGAGAACCGCTTATGAAGTTTTCGACATTTTTCCTTGCAAACGGCGGCCCACAGAGAAATTTCAAGTTATTAAAATAAATTTTCCAAATTCATTCGAGTACTTTTAGTTTAAATAAAGACAAAATTTTGTAGAATGTATATATCATCAATTCGGGGGGCGGTTGTAGGGGTTGGAACCAACCACAAGCTTTTTCTCTATGCATGTATATTGAATATGTAGTATTCACATACAGTACACTTACATAATAACTATACTAATGAGGTAATGAAATTTTCAAGAATTGATAATAAATTTGAAATTGATACGACTTCAGTATAACTAAATAGCATAAGTTCTAATTTTCACAAAATGAGTTTTTTTTTTTTTTTACAAAACGGTGACGAGGTACAAAATTTGAGGAAGAGTACGTAGAATGTGTACATATAATCACGACCTATTTTATTATAACATTCAAACGTTAACATTTCCTCCACCCCTAGCAAAAAAACAGTCCATTTTGCCAATGCTCCACTACACACCAAATTTAAAGTCTATTGGTTGAAATAAGCCCAAGATAGAATTTTCACTGTGTAGATCACTTTTTCTAGATATGAGTACCAATCTACATATAAGAGAGACACACAAAATCAAAAAAAAAAAATGTAAGCAGCCATGCCGCATTACTGGAGCTGAGTTTTTAATTAAGGCTTCTTCCGGTTTACAAATAAGGTTGCTAACCCCTTTTTATGTCTACAGGCCACACCCAGTACCAAGTCTGAAAACCCCTACTCTATCTCTTCCAAAACAACATAGGAAGTTAAATTTAGAACAAAATGTAGTATTTCTTTCCATGCAATAAGTATACGAACACATATTTTTCAAATGAAACCTTCTTGAGGCGCCTCAAATTATTCTCAAATTTTTACGATCGTTCACTTTGGATCCATTTTGAAACAAATTTAAGAACTCATATTATGGTCATCAACCGACCCTACTTATAAAGTTTGATCTTTTTAGGTCAATTTGGTGAGGAGATACAAAAGATTTTTGAAATTTCAAGTAGTAATTTCCCCTTCAAAAGTCAATTTTGCTATAATTCCCCTTCAAATTCACTTGCGAAACAAAAATCACAATAAGTTCGTCACTTGGGCTCATTTTATCATATGATACAATAATGAAAACTTTTCTGACTCTCGTGTTCCCCACCGCATTTTGAAGTCGATAACCTCCTTCTCCTCCCCAACATCATTTATGGAAGTGAATTGGGGATTCAGTATATTTCTTATTTCCAATAATCATATGACTTCATATTAATTACATTATTACTAATTTGAGGCTCCTCAAGCTCTACTCAAATTTTGATCATCCGCCATTTTGGATACATTTCGACACAAATTCAAGAGTTCATATTCTGGTTACCAACTAACCCAACACACGAAGTTTGACCTTTCTAGGTTGATTTAGAGAGGAGATATGGAAGATTCAAGAAATTTCATAACTCAAAACTTCCTCAAAAACCTGTTTTTTGCTCTAACTCTCCTTCAAATGCACGTAGGAAGCTGAATTTTGGATATGTTGGTGTCCGCGACTCATTTTTTCACATGAAATCAAAAACAAATCTTTTGAGCTATTCGCGTCTTCTTCAACTTCCCTCAAAATTTGAGTGATTCGTCATTTTGAAGTGTATCGAAAAAAATAAAAAAGGCCTTTTTCACATTTTCATGAAGACTCTTTCACCAAATTTTGAACGAATTTCATGAAAACCTTCTGGGGCTACGCGTGGGGAAAAATATATATTATACTAAAAAGTTTCGACATCATCCAGATGATAATAAATGGTGTAGGCTGTAATAGCTATCGTTTTTATTGAAAACTCAGCTATTATTGACTTGAAAATTATGCTTTTCAACATTTATCAAATAAAACCATGAAAATGAAAATTTAGACTCAGGGTATTTTCACTATATTTCAGTTTTATGATCTTTGATACCTTTTTAAAAAAGTAAAAAAAAAGTTGAAACCATTAAACTTTGAAAAATTGTATACCCAACAATTTTTCAGTCTTTGAGTGACAAAATGAAACTTTTAGACGCAAAAGAAAATCTAAACTTCCTAAAAATCAATTATTTTGAAATTTTGTAATTTTCAAAAACTTTGATATCATTTTAGCCTGTTCCCATCAGAAATGAAGAGTGAACAATTTTTCACGTTTTCTATAGATCATTTGGCAACTACTTCTTCTTTTCCCACTCCACTTCTCGATAAAACCAGGAATTCGGTTCACTCTATTGCTTAGTCTAGGCTAAGAAAGGTATCTTTATTTCCTTAATTTTTTAGTACAAACTGCGGGTTGAAAGAAAAAGGTGCAAGGAAACAAGGAAAAACATGAAATATTTTTTCCTACACTATTTCAAGGTCGAAATCACAAAGAACGTAAGAAGGGTGCGAAAAATCTCAGCAACAGTGGTGACCAACCTATAAAACGAATAAAATGACGGTACATGCCAACCTACCTTTATCACCACGGTATGTTCAACCAACACACAACTGATACTCACTGCCAAATGAACATTGGCTCACCGAGCTTTAAAAATCGACTAGTACCCTTCCCGAGGGAATTCGACGTCCTCTTTAATTATTATCGAAGCACAACTGAAACTAATACATCAAACTTCAGTTTCTACAAGCGCTCGAATTCTTTCGACGGCCTCATATATTAAACCAAACGTGTACTTTTAATCGGGCGCTCTTTGTCTAAATAAATTGACAATCTGGCGTCATCGGCGTACACCTGATCCGCTGGGGAAATATTGCGGTCGACACGTACGCTACGTGACGCGCTTACATGTTCGACGGGTAAACCGCAGTACGTGTAATATTGATTGAACACAGCTTTTCGCACATATTCGCCATAATTAAGCTTCCATTATCAAATCCGCGAATACTTCTGGTTCCGGTTTCGTCGTCGCCTATATGTCACCACGCGTGACCGAATAAGAAAATCATCCGTTTCACCCATCGAGCGTTCGTTTCGACGCGATAAAATTCACTGCGGACGAGTGCAGGTTACCAGGGTGTTTTAATCTGTACCACAACCGTATTTCAAGTTTTTAATCTTAATGGCAGCACGCTAAAGGTAAATATTCGCAGCTTATCTGTTAACTCGCACTCGTATATAAAATAATGTAAAAAGCCCGTTCGCATCGTGCGACCGGCCTCGCTCATTTCGTCGCAATCCCATTGAAACAATGTTGAAACTTTCTTCTTTAAAAGCTCTCTCTAATAACAATACCAACGCTAAGTTCATCGTTCAAACGGTGAAAAAGGATTTACTATATAAGCTTATCGCGCTATATTTAACATCGAATACTTCAATTTCGGCCTCGTTTAACGTCGACACGCGTCACGTCATAATGTGAAATATCTACCGTGATTCCAGTTTGTAGTTTGTACACGCTACTTAATCCTTCCGAATACCAATTAATTTTGCAGACCGATTAAAAATTTAATTTTCAACCAATACTTATCCGCAATCTTTCACTTTATTCGTTGTTATCGCTTGAGATACCAATTTTTTCTCCAAAACTCAACTTTTCTTTGAAACTTTCCACTTTCATTAAACCGCGAAATCGGAGTAAAGAGTTAACCGAGGAATTTGATGAACTATTCGTAACCTTAATATTTAATGAATCCGTTCGCCTTATGATACCCGAGTTACATCACATCTTGTAGTCGAATTTAAAATTAACAAATCTTTCTAAAATTCATTACGGAAGATTTTTTCAAAAACTTTCAACTTTTATTTATTAATCTAGAAAAACTCACAATGAAAGGGGTTTATAATCATTTTTATCGCCGCTACGAGATTACAAGTATCGAGATAATTAGAAATAGTTTCCGCTCCGCTTTACCAATGTTTACCACGCCGCATTTAGCGTTTATATCAAGTGCACTAAAATTATCAGTTAAGAAGGAAATCATAGCGAAAATCGTTTCACTTTTTTTTCTTCATGAAGACTAGTTGAATTTTCAGTAAGTATGCTTTGAAGATTTTTTTTTTCGATATCTAAAAACATGTCTGTTTCAAAATATCATCGAACTTTTGGCAAATATTTTAATCATTCATTCCAAAAGGCAATGCCATGACAGGTGTACTCGATCATTCTTCATCTCATCCTGAGAGGTATATCATGAATAATTTTTCAGTAAGATTTATGCATTTTATTACTTGAATATTATCTAACTGAATATTTGCAAGATTGAAGAAGATGCTCTCTTCCATTTATGGCTGACCAATTTTCAGCGTATCATTGATTAGGAATATCTCTTTCATTAGCAACTCAAAAGTCCATCTTTCACGAATTTTCCTTCAAAAGTCTCTTCAATAATGATGATAGACAATGAAGCTGACATCTTATTACAAAAATTTCGATTTTTAAATATTTTTCTGAAATCTTCGCCTGAACAATGAGATAGTCAAATTCTTCAAAATTGACAATAGACCATCTCAAGATTTTTCTAAAGATTGAAGTTGCAATTAAACAACTTTTGAGCACAAAAGAATTATATATTGGGTTCACCAAATTTCCTTAAATTTACGGACAAATCTGTCATTTCTTTGGAGCGAATATTCAAACTTTTTGTATATAAATTGTGTATAAAAAAATCACTCGAAATTTTTTCAGCGAGTACAAAAAACAACTTTTTTGGATTTTTGATTCACCTCAAAATGACCATTAACTCAAATTTCAAAGGAGGCTGGAAAGGACTTAAAATTATCAAAATTTAAGATTTTGATGTCATGTCATTGAGTAAGGTATGAACACCAACATATCCGAATTTCACCTCCTTGAGTGAATTTCCAGGGAGATTAAAGCGAAAAACAACTTTTGAATAGGTTCTGAGTTACGAAATTTCTTGAATCCTTTATTTCCCTTTATAAATGAAACTATAACACCCAAATTGCCTGTGTAATGCTAACTGCGTTCTTAAGTATAATTTCTTGAATGTGTATCAAAATGGATCCAAAATGGATCCAACATGGTTGATTATCAAAATTTGAGGAGAGCTTGAGGCAACATTAAATCCCACAAACTCAATAAATATGAGCTTGTATGATTACTGGATACAAGAGGTATGTTATATTCAAAATCCACTTTCACAGATGTCATTGGAGGGAAAGAGGAGGGGTTTTTATCGTCAAAATGTGGCGAGGGGAAACGAGAAGTCCAAAACTTTTAATCATGTTTTCACGTAATGCATTAAGTTCTAATGACTAATATAATAAAATTCCAGCTTTCTAAGTGGGTTTTTAGAAGGGATAAAAAAGAAAAAGGCGGATTTTACAAGAGAATCATATTATGAGAGATTTCATGAATCGTCTTCACCTCTTCACCGAATTTACTTAAAAAGCTGAAACTTCTTATATGAGACCAGGATCATAGTATTTGAATTCAAGGCAAAATTTATCAAAAATGATGAATCATCAAAAGTTGCAGAAAGCTTGAGGAGCATCAAATAGGTAAAATTTAATAAGTATGGGATCATATGATTTCTGTGGATAAGAAGTACTACATATCCCAAATATAACTGATTCAGTGGTTTTGAAGTGGTACGAAGTTGGTTAAATGAAACTTTTCCTTTTCGAAGAATTTTGCAATGTAACTTATACTACTTGAAAATTAACATTATTTAAGACACTTTTCAACTCGTTGAAGTCATCGTCAGGTATACGAAAGAATAAACATATTTTTATTGGTAAAGAGCGCTTATGTTCCTTATGTATACCTGCATACGGGTAAGGAAAGACAGGTATCTTATCTCAATACTTTCTCTTCACCCTTTTACGAGAGTAATGTATGAACTTACCACCAGATTAACATGAAGCTGATGGAAAAGAATAGGAATCAAATTGGGAAGCAGCTTTATTTCCTTTCCATTTTGGTCATTTCCTGCTTATTGGTTTTATCTCTGCTTATTTCATCTGAAAAAATTCAAGTATCACATGACATAGTTAATGAAACCATAAAAAATAATTAATTTGAAATTCAGATTAAAAATTAGAGAGTTATAGAATAATTAAATGAACCTTTTGACATACTAACTCCTGAGAGTCTATCAGTTATGAGTAACTAATACGTATTTAAAAAAAGAAAAGATGGCGGCGAGGAAGTTGGACTTCTTAAAGCTCCGTCTTACTTACGCCATTGAATGTGACAAATATGAGTAACAAGATCTTCAAATTTTCTCTTAAGTACGATTCGATAATTTAAAATAATGAAGTAAAATCTTTAAAAAATCAAGTCATTTCAATAATTAAAAAAAAAAACAAAAAAAAATCATTAGAAATAACTCAAATCAATGATATTATTAATTTAATAACAATTTCCTTCGCAGATTCATCTATAACGCATTCTTTATAGTATATATTCAAAATGGTCAGTAAAATATTCCGGCTACTCTCAGTCACGTTGTTGATTACAGCAGCAAACAGCGGAAACGAAAATATATGTTTGAAGGAATCGTTTCAAGACGAACCAAATCTATCCATCGGATCCACTTCATTCGACGAATTGGTACAAACGGGTAATCTTATTGTCGACAAAAGTTTACTAATAAAAGAACTGCTAGAAGACAACTCATCTGTTATTTTGATAACATACCCTCGAAAATGGGGTAAAACTATAAACCTAAGCATGCTTAAAACTTTTTTAAGCATTACAGTAAACCAACACGGTAATCCAATCGCCCAAGCCAAAACTTCCAGCTACAGGTTATTCAAATTTGGAGAAATCCTTAACGAAACCGGTCAAGTGGAGAAATTACATCCACCATTTTTAATATCCAAATATGACGAATTGTTTGAAACGCATCAAGGAAAACATCCAGTCATATACGTTGATTTCAGTGCAATCGACACTAGTATTGTGATGAAAGAAGTTAAGAGAAGACTCAGCGACAGCTTTAGAAGTCACGCTTACATCTTACAAAGGCTTCATAATTTAACAAAAGACGAAAGCTTGGATAAAAGCGAAATCAAAGCCATTGAAAAAAGCTACCAAACTTATTTAAACATTGCCAACAGACATACAGAGGGCAAAGATATGACTAAGAGTTTACTCTTCCTCAGTGAACTCCTCTACGAGCATTTCCAACAACCAGTGTACATACTGATGAACGACTACGACGCACTCATACGAGATATCTTACTCGATGCACGCGTGTCAAGGAAAAAAGAACCGGAAATATTAGTCTTTTTTGAATACTTAATGAAAAATACTTTCCAACAGAATGGTTTCCTTAAACAAGGTATCATCACTGGAATCTACTTAATGAATCATTTTATGCCGGATGTTAACAACACCAAGCAATACAATCTGATAAATAACACCCTACATCCCTACTTCGGTTTTAACAGAACTGAGGTAAACAAGCTATTCAAACTTTTCGACATCTCAGATGAACTAGCTGAACAAGCGATTTATTGGTACAAAGCATACAATGTGGCTCCCACATACATAGAAGAACAACTTAACTATGCGAAAACCACCGCGTACCCATCTATCATGAAATCAGCCGATGAATCATGCACGCAAGTAACTAAAAGTACAAATACTACGCGAAAGAAAAAAGTAAAGGTAGACAATGGAATTTATAATCCTTGGACTATTCTCAACTATGTGGAGAATAGAGGCGAAAAACGTCATAACTTCTGGGTACAAACAGGAAGCATAGAGTTTTTCAAGCCATTAGCAAGTAATCCGCTCTTCAAACAATTATTCATCGATTTATTCAACGAAGAAGTTTTAAAATTCAGAGAGAAAAGTTTGTATTTTTATAGAGAAGAATTCTGGCACTTGACGAACGTATTTTTCGTTCCAGAGCATAAACATAAGATAAGCAAGCATACTATAGATTTGACTCTGGCTTACTTGTGGACGAATGGTTATTTAACTTTTAGTGCTCATCCACAGAACCTCACCACGGTTAGAATTGATGTTAAAATACCCAACGAAGAGGTAAGAAACGCTTTTCAGGAAATCGTCGAATTGGCTGAGTTTGGAAGAACGTTTTGAAAAAATTAATTTTCTCTCTACTTTTGATGAAGCAATTATTTATTTTTTCTTAGTGGTGATCACATCTCGCAAATTTCATTAATTTATTTATTTTTAATTTTTTTCAGTATTTCATCTTTTTTTCCATCTTCGTAGTTCTCAGATTGTATCTAATTTATTTATTTCGTACCGTTAACATTATATTGTCATCTATTTTTATCATTTACTCATTGATTTATTTTATTTTTTGGTTTCTAAAAAAAAGCAGACATACGGTTTGAAATTTTGATAAAATTCATTATTCTTCAATGCAAACTCATACCTGCATGGATCATGACCTATACTTAGCAAAAAAAAAATACTACTTAACGAACAATTTGACTTCTTTGGCTGGGTTTGAAACTAAAAACGATAGCTATTACAGCGTACTTCATAGATGGGGTCAGGGGCGTACCGAGGACATTGTTCAGGGGGGGGGGAAACCAAAAATTGTCAACTAATACCATGAAATTTTACCAACTGTTGACTTTTTTTTTTTTTTTTTTTGCTCCGCGAAAATAAGATAGATGTTAAATAAGATGTCACAGTCTTCTTGTTAATCTTCAAAAAATGTAAAAATAGTTGTAATAATACTGCGCAAGTGGTCAAATTTACCAACTTTACGCTAAAACTCTAAATTTACCAACTTTCCAAAAGCCAAGGGGGGAAGCTCCCCCCTCCCCCCCTTTAGGTACGTCCCTGGATGGGGTCTTCACATCCTTGCCTTTCAAGTAATTTGCATTCATAAATGGTAAATATACAACTTTTTGGTATATTTTTATCTTCGTTTCTGCACATAGTGTAGACGGTATGGATAGAAAATGCTGAAAATATGGTGAGAGTATCCATGCAAATACGTAAAATTACTTTTTTTGGTTCACCTTAAAATTTCATTTTATTCAAATTTTGAGAAGGGGTGTGAAGGAGGCATATGGCTCAAAAATTTTTATTTGTGGTTCCATATAAAAGGGTAAGTCATGGACACAAACACATTTAAATTTTAGTTTCCTAAGCATATTTGAAGTGGAGTTAAACCAAAAAATTGCTTTTTGAGGAGGTTTTAAGGTATGATATTTCTTGAATTTTCTATATTTCTTCCCCAGATTAATCTAGAAAAGTCAAACTTTTGCTTTAGATTGGAATATGATTTAATGAGTTTGACTCAAAATGGATGTAAAATGGTAGATAGTCAGAATTTGAACAAGGCTCGAGGAAATCTCAAATAACTAAAATTTGACAAATATGGACTCATAAAATCATAAATAATTATGGAAATATATAGGTATTTTAGCATATGCTGAATCCACCTTATTAATGCATGATTTTGGTGGGAAGAGGAGGGCTTAATGTCCTCAAAATGTAAGTGGGGGCAAATGAAAGATCAACATTTTTTATTATAGTGTCATATGATAAAGTGTCCCCAGTTAGTAATACTGAGAACCGCTTGTGGCATTACTTCCAGCTAGGTAGGAGCACCTTGGCGATTAGCCTACATGTCCCCCAGGAATTTCCCCCAATGTCCTAATCTCTTCTTCCTCTTCCCTTTCAGCGGTGGTGGCAGCTGGACGCCTCTGCACCTGGCGTTCACGTTCAGCATCCTCTTTCCTCAATATGACGTCACTGACAAAATCTTGCACTAGGGATCATTTCAGTGACAATAGCATTGTTGAGAAGAGTGTCTCTGAGGTGAATCAGTCCCTGTCCAATGCCATGGATGCAATAGCCTCCTGCGCTAAGGGGGACCATTCCGGAGAACAGAACAGAGTGCGCTTGGCATCATCCACTTCCTCAGCACAGTCTTGGACTGCGTAGTCTCTTCATATCAAACAAGAAGTCATTGAAACACCCATAACCGCTGAAGACCTACGTTAGATTGAAGTCCGGGTCCTCGTGACCACAGTTGCACCATCCTCTAAGGTCCTTTATCGGTGTACTGGTCTACTTCTGTTGCTTCGTCCTTTGTATCGCGAGCTATCTGCAAACTTGAGTAAGCCTCAATTAAAAATTTAGCTTCAGCAGTGTGGGATGACGGATTCCTTTTTTTTTCTTCTTTTGATGATTCATTTTCACATGAATCTTTGAGGCAATTGAATTGAGAATACATACCCACAGACCCGGAATTAAATGAAAAAATTCTATGATAAAATTTATAGTTTTCAAGTTATATCAGTACTACATTCGCTGTGCGATATATTCCTAATTAGGCATACAAAAATTGAATTCAGCCAGTTGAGCATCACTAGTATTGATTCTCATGTGAAAAGGCAGTGTAACAGAAAATCTTTCCAAACCATCTCAACACACAGAAGAAAAATGCGCAGGAAAATTTGTCTTTTTCGTATTTCCTTCTAATCTAAATTTGTAACGTGGGAAGAGAATAAGGAAGTACAGTTTTAATTCCCATTTGTCGGAAACGTGACTGAAAATTCAATTAAATATTGTCAGACTATCAGTAAGAAAATTTTTTCATTAAACAGCCCACACTTTATCTTTTAAGATGTTACGGGTAAAATTAGTTCGCTGATTTATCTCTATCGTGTTATTTCGAGATTGAAACTTTTACCAGTATTAATTACAACACCTATCTTGTTATCTTACAATATTCACGAAGTAAAATGAAAATACTCTTGGGTAAAAATACACTATATACTATAATGAATATTAAGAAAACTCTATGTTATATAATTTTGGAGATTCATCAATCATATTGAAAAAAAGTAAGTATTAGAAAATTTTATGAATATTTTTTACAGTAACATTAAGAATTTTTCAGTTCGTACCTATGTACCAATGCTCAGAAAAGCGATCGATGGTTATTATTTGCCCACTTGAAAGAGATTTTTGAAAAACTTTTTCTGGAAGATTCATTCTCGAAACCTCAACAATAAGCCCAAAATCATAATTCTGGTTTTAGGTCAAAGTAAATATTTTGGGCACATGTCACGCTACATCTCACTATGCTTAACATGCTTGGTTGTAATAAGCGCCAAAGAGAACGACAAAGACAAAGAGAAAATAGCCATATGCGAAAAAGAGAACAGCGTTAACAAAAGCATCGCCTTAGGGGCAGCTTCCTTCAAAGCGATGATAGAACAAAGCGATTTATTCGTCGACAAAAGTTTATTTATAAAAAAAATACTCCAAGATCCCGAAAAGCTCCTATTAATAACTTACCCTCGACGATGGGGTAAAAGCGTCAACTTACACATGATAAAAGATTTCGTCGAAATGCAATTTGACGCTTCTGGCAACAAAATTCAAGACACCAAAGAAACTACCAATTACAATTTATTCAAACGCGGCGAGTTAATCAAAAATGGTGAAACGATCAAATTGAAAACACCTTTGCTTATAGCACCTTATAAAATTATATTCGATCGCTTTCTCGGTAAACATCCAGTATTATATTTGAACTGCAGTGAAATGCGACTAAATACTTTTCAACAAGTTTACGACGAGTTGTTCAATCGGGTGGCCGAGCTGTTCAAACAGTATACTCCTTTCGCAAAAATACTGCAAGACCGTGGAGCTGTTAATGAATCTACATGTTTCTTAGATTACAAGAGAGGAAAAGAGAGCCAACAAAATCTAACCAAAAGTATACCCTTCCTCAGTCAAGTACTGCACGACTGCAGCAATAATAGTAAAGTATTTGTAATATTAGACGACTACGATGATCCTTTAAATTACGCCTTTATGAATGAAAATTTCACCTCTGAGGACAGACAAAAGCTGACTCAACTCTTCGCTAGTTTTATACATAACTCTTTCTACAACAACCCCTACATAGAGAAAGGTATTCTCTGTGGAACTCTACCAATTGCCAAAAAACTCCTTAATATCAACAACATAAATGAGTACAATTTGACCAGCAACCCTTTACCTGCTTACTACGGATTTTCTACCAAAGAATTAGATGCTCTTTTCGACATCATCCAAGTACCACCTAATAAACGATTATCCGCTCACTCTTGGTATGGCGGATATAAAGCGGACAACGATTCAGAAGGATGCATCTATAATCCTTGGTCTATCGCAGGTTTCATAAAGAACAAAATGTTCGGCAACTATTGGGCTCAAAATAGCGATATCGATCTCGTATGGAATCAAACGGTTAGACATTCTCCATTCAGAAATATCTGCGCCAACTTGAGCAATCACGCGAATGTGTCATTAGATCGCGAATACTGGCACTTTAGTTCCGATCATTTAGTAGAAATGCTCGAGGACGCGAAACCGTATCTGCTGAGGAAGAATTCCAATTTGGTTAATTTATCTATATCTTATCTTTGGGCAACTGGACATTTAATTGCGTACGACGAACCGGATATGCAGTCTGCGTCAAGCGTTCTTCTCCATATGCCTAATCTGGAAGTCAAGGATGAATTGTCGACAAAACTATTGCAATATATTGGTCAAGAATTGAACAGAACGTTAACGCTGAGCGGAGACGAATATCGAACTACGCCAGTAGATGTTTGGTGATAACTGCGGTTAGTTTCTCTCATTGTAACGCTGAATCAATTATTATGTTTATATTTTAGCATAAGCTATTTTTCATAATTTTTATAGCCAAGTTTTCGATACTAATTATAACTATACAGTCTACCTGATTTAGGAAGGGGAAATTGGGTGAGGGGATGCTCTTCAAAATTTTGCATTTCGGGTCATTTGTAGTCATCATGTGAATGTCCAACTTTGGTATTTACATACATAAATTTCCCCTACGCGTAGCGCAAACAGGTATTTATGAAATTCGTTCAAAATTTGATGAGAGATTCTTCTTGAAAAAAAAAAATACTCTTTTGTTTTTTCGATACATCTCAAAATGGCGGATCAATGAGACTTTGAGGGGGGCTGAAAAAGAGGCAAGTTGTTCAAATTATTCGTTGTTGATCTCACATCAGCAAGTGACTTGAGGACACCAACATACTCTAATTTTGGCTTTATGAGTTCATTTGGAAATAGGTTAGAGATAGAGTAATAATGTCATGTATAGAAGACAAATATCGGACATATACCCACAAAGTTAATGAAAAGAAGGAGTAAAGAGAACAAGTGTTTTAATGCCTAGACTGCTTGAAAATACTTGAAATGGTTAATAATAGCGAATTTTTGGTTAAAAAAATATCCTCCTCTTACCTTCCCCTCTCAAAAAAAAAATGTCCAAAAATCAAAAAAAGCCAAAAAACCCAATAAAAAACGAGTAGGTGTTTTGTAAAATTCATTTCTTGATTGAAAAAAGAGTTGAAAAAAAAATTCAACCTAAAAGTCGAAAAAATTACTTCTGGATTAGTATCAAGCACAATACATAAAGAAAGTTCCCCAAATGGAAAATTAGAAGAGAAAGCTTATACGAAAATAATTATATAAACTAACACATTATAGCTCCACAATAAAACTAAAAATTCTACATGCTCCACCTCACTACATCACTTGGGCTTTTCTTGTGTTCCAGGTTCTCTAAATCTACATTCAAATACCCAAACAATGTTATACGCTACGCCAATATTATTTCTAGTCGTATCCATCTCATCAGCCAGTTCATGTTCAAATACCAATTCCACCAATGCCACGCATATCCGCGAATCCATTTTGGCTGTTAAAGAATCATTGACTCGCGCAAAACCGATCGCAAACGATGCCCAAACTTACAAAGAATTACTGCAAAACAGCGACGTATTTCTAGACAAAAGTATGCTCATAAAAAAGATACTTTGCTCCGAAAAGAAAACCATATTAATTACATCTCCCCGAAAATGGGGTAAAAGTGTGAACCTGCACATGTTGAAAACCTTCCTGGAAATCCAGGTTGACCAAACCGGTTCTGAGATCGCCTCCAACAGACGCCGAAGATTATTTGAACATGGCGAAATCACCAGCGCAGACGGTCGAATTGAAAAATTAAGAAATCCTTTGTTAATTTCGAATCAAACGGAATTAATTGAAACATATCAAGGAAGATATCCTGTAATATTTTTAAATTTTACTCGTTTAAATGGAACCGAATTTCAACACATTGTTCAAGACATAAGATCTCGCATTATCGAAGCTTTTAAAGAACATGCTTACGTGAAAGATGTGATGACACGTGCAGTGGAAGATGAAAACACTCCATTAGAGATGAAAAAACAAATAGCTCATAATTTAGATCGGTATACAAAAATCATGACTCAAGCAGTCGACAATGCTGAATTAACTAATAGCACAAAACTGTTATCGGAAATTCTATATAAACATTTCAATCGACGAGTTTTCGTATTAATGGACGATTACGATAGTATTTTGAATCCTTCGCTCCATCCGGATTTCAGCGAAGAAGACCAAAGCGATTTAATATCCTTTTTTTCGTCATTTGCTAGCCAGACATTTTTGAATAATCAGTACCTAGAGAAAGGAATACTCACTGGTGTATGCGATATACGCCATTTCCTAGAACACTTCGAAGTAGAGTGCAAGTACGTTTCAGTAATAACCACCGATCTAGATAGTTTCTACGGCTATTCAGATTACGAAACGGAAGAATTATTCGAAATACTTAAAATTCCAGAAGAAGACCGCGCCAAAGGCCACGACTGGTATACAGGATATGGTATCCAAGAAGATGTAAATCTAACACAAACTGCCATTTTATACAATCCTAAGTTCGTTTCCAGCTTTGCCTGTGATCGAAAAGTCAAAGATTATAGGATACAATATCCAAACGAATCGATGCTTAGCACTATCCTCAAATATAAACGTTTTAGATCAATCTTCATCACCTTGATTAATTCTGCGTACGATTTCTTCGAATATTCCTCTTTAAAATTAGACAGCGATGGTGTTGCATTATTAAAAGAAATACTCGACCCGAGCAATTCCTTGATAATTAGTAAAGAATGCGAAGATCTAATTAAATCCTATTTATGCTCTCTCGGTTATTTAGGTGTTTTCAGCGACATAACTATGTTTGCCATGGGAAATCTTCCTAACAACCAAGTTCGACACGAAGTATCTGTTGAATTAATGAAGTATTACATTCATAAATATTCCATCACACCGACAGTTATCAATAACACAACGAATATCTTAATAGAAGCCATTAAAACAGACCAACATTCCAATGAAAATTTACAGTCTTCTTTTCAAACACTAGTCGATCATTTTCCACTGCTGAAGGACCTCTCAAAAGATTCTAAAGAAAAATACGATCCTGAAGTAACCAATGAAAATTTCCTACGATTTGTATTCTATTATATAGCTACAAAAATTTCTTTACTGACTGATATTCGTACCGAAATACCATCCATGTTCACCAAACCTATAGTGATCTTTCGCTATAAAAGACGACGAATCGCTCTTGATCTGATGGTAAACGATCATCAATATTTGCCCGAACTTCTTAAAGCTACTAAAGATCATCCCATTATGTCGGAAAAAGTCGAAGGTATAGATATGGATAAATACATCGTAGCTAAAATAAGCACCAAGAAGAAGGTACAAGTTGGGGTGCATATAGGAAACATTTCTGTGGGTTTTGAAACACCACTTCCTTGGCCTTTCCAGCATTTCTCTACCCCACTTACGTCGTAATTATATACAAACATGTTTTAATAAAAATATATTTCAAACATCTTTTATTTATTAGCTAAGTAGTAAATTAAAAATGATAGCTATTATAATCTATCCGATGGAAAGGAAGGTTTTCAAATTTTTCTATTTCAGACCATTTGCGATGATATAACGAATGTACAACTTTTGAATACATGCATCAATAATTCTCACCGCTCATAGCCCTGGCGGATATGGATAGTAATTGTTCAAAATTTCACCAAATACTTTTCATCAATGCATGCAAACATTTTTTTTGGCTGAGTTTGGGAGTCTTTGCATTTCAGATGATTTGCAACCAGCTGATAAACATGAAATTCGGTCAAAACTTAGTGAGAAACTCTTCTTGGATAATTCAAAAAAATAACTTTTTTGTTTTTCCTGTACATCTCAGAATAGCGGATCACTCAAATTTTGAGGAAAGCTTGAGAAGGATGAATAATTCGAATTTTTAGCTGAGTTAGCAAAAACCTGTTTTTGAGGAAATTGCGTTTTTTGTGCCACTCACCTTGCGCAGGCGGGTGTGGATAAAATTCGCTCAAAATTCGGTGAGGAACTCTTCTTGCAAATACACAAAAATAGTTTTTTTGTTTTTTCGGTAAATTTCAAAATGGCGGATCACTCAAATTTTGAGGGGGGCTGGAGAAGGGGCAAATAGCTCAAATTTTTCGTTTTTGATTTCATATGAAAGAGTGAGTCACGGATACTAACATACCCAAATTTCAGCTTCCTAAGTGCATATTGAGAGGAGTTAGATCAAAAAACAGCTTTTTGAGGAAGTTTTGAGTCATGAAATTTCTTGAATCTTCCATATCTCCCCACCAAATCAAGTTAAAGAGGTCAAATTTTGTGTGTGAGGTTAGTTGGTGACCACAATATGACCTCTTGAATTTGGATCAAAATGGATTCAAAATGGCGGATTATCAAAATTTTGAGTAGAGCTTGAGGAGCCTCAAGTTGGTAAAAATGTAATTAATATGAATTCATATGGTTATTGGGGATATGTTGTATACTATATCCCGAATTCACTCTCATACATGATGTTGGAGGGGGAAGGCGGGGTTATCAACCTAAAATAGTGGTGGGGTACAGGAGGGGTCGAAAATTTTTTATTGCTGTGTCATATGATAAAATGAGCCCAAGTGACAAACGTATTTTGATTTTAGCTTCCTCAGTGATTTTGGAGGGGAGTTAGAGCAAAAAACGGCTTTTGGAGGGGAAATTGCTGCAGGAAATTTCATGAATCTTCCATATCTCATCACCAAATCGGCCTAGAATGGTCAAACTTTGTGTGTAGGATTAGTTTGTGACCAGAATATAACCTCTTAAATTTGAGTCAAAATGGATCCAAAATGACGGATTTACAAAATTTGAAGATAATTTGAGGACCCTCAAATAGTTATAATTTGAGAAATATGTGTTCGCATGATTGTTTCATGGCAAGAAATACTACATTTGTGCCAAATTCAACTTCTTAAGTGTTTTTAGAAAGGATAGGGTAGGGGTTTTCAGACTTGCTATTGGGTGTGGCCTGCAGTTTATGAACGGTTAAGCAAGGTTATTACCAAATCAAAACAAGCTCCAGTTAAAAACTCAGCTCCAGTAATGCGGCATGGCTGCTAAACATTTTTTTTAAATCTCATATGAAAGAGTAAATCATGGAAACCAACATTTCCAAATTTCAGCTTCCTACAGGTGCCTTTGAAGAAGAGTTAGAGCAAAAAAAGGTTTTTGAGGAAGTTTCGAGTCATGAAATTTCTTGTATCCACCATATCTCCTCACTAATGATCTCTTAAGTTTGGGTCAAAATGGATCCAAAATGGCGGATCGTAAAAATCTGAAGATGATTTGAGGAGTCTCAAATAGTTATAATTTGAGAAATATTTATGTTCATATGATTATTGCATAGCAAGAAAAACTACATTTGTTCTAAATTCAACTTCTTTAGTGGTTTTGGAAGGAATAGGTTTACGGTTTTCAAACTTTTCATTGGCTGTGGCCTGTAGACACAAAGGGATTAGCAACATAATTTGCAAACCTACAAGTCCCATTTTCAGAAAAAATGTTGAAGGATGAGAGGAGGTGTATTGTCTTCAAGATGAGGTGGGGTGAACGAAATGTCCAAAATGAATTTTTCTCTACGATTTTGTGTTTTTTAATGACATTTCACATTTTTTGAACATTTATTCATTTCAACGTTTCTAATTTTTGGACATTTCCATCATTATTTCATTTTCATTTTTGTTTGGGGGATGGGGAAAGGGAAATACTTGAATAAGAAAGATTCGGGATACTTGAATTAATCTAAAATATTTCTACATTGAACCACTCGTTCCCTTCCCCCTTTACCTTTTCATGGTCCAAAAAATTAATACATATTCAGAAAATGATATTTGATATTCAATAAAACCTTTGAATTAATTGAAATGATGGAACCAGGACATCGATGATAACATGTAAAAGGTCCGTCTTCTCGGATCATTGCCATTACGAAAAGAATGTGTTCGGATAATTAAATACTTTCGGCGATAGCCAAGTAGACCGAGTCGATACCTCAAACTACGCTAATATTTCAGTTTTGAAACAAGCCGTTATTATAATTTAAATCTCACTCTTATGAATCTAACCGTCACGATGAACTGGACGGATTTAGCGATACTTTGGTGAATTCCAAACAAAAATTTATATTTAAACGAAAATGTGCGTTGTTTTGAAAAGTTGCAGTTGAATCTTACAGAACAAATTGAAGAAATCACGGTGAGTACTTTAATCATTTTACACATAGAAGTATTTTACGTGGAATAGGAAAAATTACAATTCCTGTCGACTCTATATAGTTACTGCTCAATCGATATCCTAATATTGCAATCATCTAATTGGTGAACGCGAAGGGAAAGAATAATGGTAACATATTTCCTATTTTTGGTTTCATTCCTACTCGGCTTTCCCTATAAACACTAAAAGTTTTCAATTACTCGTTAAACAAGTGAACTTGTAAAAATCTTCGCTATAGGCTAGTAATGAAATTCTTGGTTGTAAGGAGAGATAAGCTGATGAATTCACTGATTGAAGAACGTTGATAATAAGCATCAATTTTGATTAGTTAGGATATTTACACAAAATGCGGAAATCGTGATTAAGAGCATCGTTCGCGTGTATCCCAAAAGGAACCCTTGATATTTCACTTCGACGAATTTACTTGATTAACGCGTTTAAGAGGTTGACCTTCGTATTAATTTCATAATTTTACACTGCAAATATCGCTTACAATGTAACTTGATGATGTCATTGTTATCCAGTTCATACCAATTTCTCTCTTATCCCTTCCTTTTGATTCTGATTTCTAAAATATTGTATGATCGTACTTTATAATGAGTGCTTCAATTGTCCTCATAATTTTATATTTAACGAATCTACTCGGTTCATTTTCATGCGATAACCAATACAAAACAACTATAAGCGAAAAACAATGTGTTGGTCAAAGTATTACCATCGCAGTTGGAGCCAAAGATTTCAAAGACTTAGTAGCCAACAGCGACATATTCGTTGATAAAACTCTATTGATAAAAGAGCTCCTCGAAAATCACGCCAACCGTTCCATCATAACATACCCGCGAAGAACTGGTAAAACCATTAATCTACAGATGATTAAGAATTTTCTAGAAATCGAAGTCGACGAAAATGGTACCAAAATTTCACCTCTTGAGTCCACTACAAACTACAAATTATTCAAATATGGAGAGATCATTTTCAATAACATCACTAGTAAATTAAAACATCCTCTGCTCATCGCTAAAGAAGACCAATTATTCGATAAATACCACGGAAAATACCCGGTTATTTACTTGGATTTTGGAAATATCGACGGGGTCATGGTGAAAGGAAACTTCTGGAAAAATATCAACAACACCATCATAAATGCTTTCCGACAACACACATATATGATAAATATTTTAGAGCAAAAAATTCTCTCCACCACCATGGAAGAACAGATGAAGAAAAAAATTGTTAAACAAATAAAGCTATTTCGTCAAATCGCTTACGGCCAAATTACCAACAATAATCATTTCTGTTTACAAATTCTGAGTGAAATTTTATTCGAGTATTTCAACAAAAAAGTATTCGTTTTAGTCGATGGATATGATATCCCCGCCTATCGAAAGGTACACTTCGACTACTACATGAGTGAAGAAGAGAAAAACATGACAACCTTCATTATTGCGTTGGTGAATCAAACTGTCGAACGTAATCCTTACATGGAAAAAGCCATTCTAACAGGTACCTTCCAATTACGAGACGTTGTGTGGCGTTTATGGTTTGATAAACCTCAAAAATATAATATCTATAATCACAGATTATTTCCCTACTACGCCTACACCAAAAACGAGACGGATGCATTATTCGATTACGCACAGATCTCAAAAACCCAACGTGAGAAAGCTCATCTCTGGTACAACGGATACCAAACCGAGATTCAACCTGATAAATGCTTCTACAATCCATGGTCTGTGGCCAGTTTCATCAATACCAGAAAACTCTTAAGATACTGGTCGGAGGATCCAGGTACCGATATCGCTTTCTATTTATTCGAAAGCTGTATTCCGCAAGTTCGATTTAGACACTTCATGCTACCATTGGTGCTCGGTAAATGCCTATCGATCGACGATGATAAAGTAAAATTCAGTTATGAAGAACTGGAAACAATGACTCTTCATGCTCACATAGCTGTACCTGATCCGAGACGATGTAACGTCATCATGTCTCATTTCTTCGCCTATGGATACTTGACTTTATGTAACGGAACGTACTTCACTGATGGCAGCATAGAACTCAGGATACCCAATCGCGAAGTGATGGAAAAATTCATCAGCGGCATCTCACGTTTTTACTATCGCAGAAAATATAATATTACCAGCGGTGACTTCAATATCGTCACTAAACAACTACTTAAATTTTTCGAAAACAACGAAACCCATTCTGAACCGCTAATAGATTCGTTAAAAACCATATTTAGACCACTTCCATTTCTCGACCTTACACCTGGTCGAACTGCTTATTTGGTACAAGATGCCTTTCGGTATATTGTTGCGCGAATTAAGTTCTATCACAATTATATGTCAGATATACCACCCGAAAATAATTCTTCGGATTTAATTATTTATAAAAACAACCGAGGAATTGTTCTACAAGCGACTACCAACTATACGACGCCGTTAACAGCTTTAGTCATGGCCAAATGTTACAAGAATGTTTTCAAAGGAATCGACTCCGTTAAAACTATAAAATATATTGCATTTAATATTCCAATGCCAGATGAAACAAATCTTATTGCAGAATGTGAAGATATTGCAACCGGAAATCTTATTAAACCTTCTCATTTACAATTCACTCAAAATCCCAATAACAATATTACTACAAAAAAATTTTATGTTCATTATTCATTACCTCCTTTCAATTAGATTACTACATTTTCAATACACATTATTGAACATTTTTTTTGAAAAATTTGAAAAAATCGATTTTAAACTATGACCTACGATGATTTTTATCAAATAATTATAAGTAAAAGTAAAATTTTTCAAAAAACATTTCACTTCTTGTAATTCATTTTATTACCTTGTTACCATGCCTACTTTCTTTCATTATTTCCACTGAATCCTACTCAATAGAAATACTCTGAATGACTTTGACTCCCAACTTAACTCTATGTTCCCTCAAGTTTCGGTCAAAATGGACTCAAAATGGCCGATGGACAAAATATGAGGAAGGTTTGAAGAGCCTCAAAAGGTCAAGTTTGATAAATGTGGACTCATGTGATTACTAGGAATAAGAGCAATGCTGTTCCCCAATTTCGCTTTCACACGCGACTTTGGAGGGGTGGAGGAGGGATTGCGATTCTCAAAATGTGGTGAGAATAAACGAAAGATCAAAAATTCTTGATTATGGTGTCAGATGATGAAATGAACCTTGACAAAGATACATATTTCATTTTAACCTCCAAAGTAAATATGGGGGAGTTGAAGCGAAAAATGTTTTTTTGAAGGGGAATCGTCGCAAGAAGTTTCATGAATCGAACATATTTCTCAAAAAAGTTCGAAATCTGTACGTGGAATTAGTTGAAAACCAGAATATGGTCCTTTTAATCCTGTTAAAAATCGAAGAAAAATGTATCCAAACCAGCAAATGAGTAAAATTTGAAATAGTTTTAAAAAGTCTCAAACAGCTAAAATTTGAATTATATGAGCTCTTGTGATTCTTGTGAACAAAAATTACCTCATATTTCAAACTATGATTTTTTCATCGCTTGAATAACATATAAATAAGAATGCATTAACATCGACTGATCAAAGGTCAAAGTTGAGACATTTTAGTTTTCAAGTTTCTGTAACTTTTCGATGGAGTTGTTGCCTGTTGCTTTCCATTACTTAAACACGTGTTAACTATACCTAATGAATGTTGTCAATGAGCGCTGAGCCCTTTTATCATGATAATTTGAAGGTAATATGTATTTAAAAATAATATCGGTCAATACTCTGAAAAACAATAAAATTTGAAAAGTTCACACCACCTTTAAAATCCAAACATAACTCTGGAGTCAAATTTAAAAAAAAAAAAAATGAAGAATCAATTCCAGCTTTGGAGTCCAAGAATGATTCTGAAATCACAGAAATTACAAAGATTCCAGAGTCAAGATGGAGTGCGAGTCAAATTTCACTGGTGTCCCCAAAGTCAAAGTAAAGTCAAAGTGAAGCTTCCAGATTGATTCCAGAGTTAAATATCGGAGTCTGAGTCCATTTTAAACATAACTCTGGAGTTAAAGGTGTGAGCGAGAGTCAAAAATAGGAAAAAGTAAAATTTCACACCTAACTCTGAAGTCAAAGATCAGAGTTGGAGTAAAATTCCAGACATACCTCTAGAGTCATGTTAGAATAGGAGTCAAATTTCTCGTAGACCTCCTGTCATTATTTTATTTGTCAAACTAGTATCACAGTAAAACCAACCTGAAACAATCCTACCCCAAATTACCTTGCTCTCTACAATTCTTTATCTCTTACAATACATGTGATCTGAGCTGCTTGCTTGATGAGGAAACAACTCGATAGTGATGTTAGATACACGAAATCCGCGAATATCTGTCAATATAAATCATTAAAACATTATCGTTTTGTTTCAGGTTATATATCGTTTGTTAACTCAGTTCCTCTTTATACAAAATACTACCAAAGTAACCATGGTACATTTCACCTATCCATTATATCTAACCGCACTACTGTTGATATCCTCATCGAGCAGCGCTGATGAACCCAAAACAGCTGTAGTTGAAAAAGAGATATTTAAAGCCAGAAGGCCTATCGTACTATCGACCAAAAAATTTTCTCAACTGGCTCACTATAGTAACGTGCTCATTGATAAGAGTCTCCTGATTAAACCTCTTTTAGAATCTAGCCGCCGACTAAGCCTCATAACTTGTCCAAAAAGTTGGGGTAAAACAGTGAACCTACGCATGCTGCAATACTTTCTGCAACCAGAAATCACGGATAAAGGTGAACTAATCCAACCACAGAACGAAACAGTCAATTACCTGTTTTTTGTAAAAGGTGAAGCTATTGTCAGTAGCGGATCTGAAAAGCTTAAAAATCCTTTGTTAATCTCTCAACATGCTGATATCGTGGACACTTATTTAGGGAAGTATCCCACCATATATTTGAATTTTAAAAACCTAAACCAAACCACAAATGAATTGCTGTTTGAAGTTGTCAGGTGCAGGATCTCCGATGCCTTTAGAGAACATTATTACATGGTAAACGTGCTCAGTCAAATGGTCAACGACACGAATATGCCTCATGAACAACTCAATGAAGTTCAACGAACATTGGAAACATTTAAAAAAATAATGGGTGGCGAAGAAGACAATATAGATATGATTGAAAGTGTGGCTTTTTTGAGTAAAGTGCTATATAAACATTACCAAACTACCGTATTCGTATTTCTCGATAACTGGGACGGTATTCTATTTAATACTCTCCTCAACACGCAGCAATCATATGCCATCCAAAATGAGGTGACACAGTTCTTCTCCTCTTTCTTTGACACGTCCATCAAAAAGAATGCCTACTTGAATAAAGCTATACTAACTGGAACGCATATGGTTAAAGGGCTCATACCAGAATTGGAAAGTATCTACGAATATAGGGTCATTTTCAACGATTTAAATGAATTTTTCGGATTCTCTGAGCGCGAGGTAACTATTTTACTAGATCGTTTTGGTTTCGACAGATCTCTCCATCCGCAAATTAAAGATTGGTACAACGGATATCGAGCCGGCGTTAACGCCTCTATAAACATATACAATCCTAAATCAATAGCCAATTTCTTATGTAAAAAAGTATTCGCTATTTTCGGCCAGACGGATTTCGACTTGAATCGTATACTCAGGGATACTCTCAGGTATGCTCAATTCAGAAATATCATCGTAGCTTTAATCGTTGGAAAACCCGCCTTCTTATATCCGAAACATTTGATGTTGGATAAAATGGGCTTACCACACTTCAAAGAAGTCATGTCATTGAAAAAAATACCGCAAGCTAAGCTCAGCCATTTCAGCATTCAACATGTTTTGGCATTTCTATGCGCCCGTGGATACCTAACTTTTGAAGAAGGACATTCTATGTTAATGCATACGCCTTATCAACTAAATATCAAAATACCGAATGATTCGGCTCGTGGAAGAATTGTGAACAGATTCATTGTATTTTTAGAGTCTAATTTTGGTCTTTTACCACGATCTAAATATATCGATAAAGCTGCACAGCATCTAATCAAATACGTCTATAGCTTCGAAGATGGTGCCGATGCTCCTTTATGTGAATCGATGGAAAAAATCGTCAAACAAGTTCCTTACTTCAAGTACAACGAACAAATTAAAAATAGAATGTTCAACGAAGAATTTGCCAACGTATTACTTCACTTCGTGGCTGAACGAGTTCTGAAATTATACCCGTTGAAAATGGACAGACCATTTAAATATAAACAACCCATTCTATCCTTATATCCCTTTGTAAGCGATTTCAAAGCTATTATCACCATCACAGTTAACGCTTCCTCACCTGCAGAATGTTTGAGAATGATTAAATTAAACAAAAACGTTTTCCCATTACCTGAAAATATTAAGAGTATTAAATACGTGGGTATTAATATTGAATCCAAGAACAAAGTAAGCGTATACAGCGAATTTGAACCTATTCATGGTTTCGAAGCGCCTAGTGTTCTTCCACAAGCTCCAGCCGAGGCTCAACCAGCAGCAGATTACGAAAATCGTCGTTAACAATAAATAATAAGTTGAAGTCTAGAGTCCAAAAATAAACAAATGAGAGAAAAATTTTACAGAATATAACTATCTTAGAACAATTTTCAAATTAACTTCTTATTGGAGGAAGTGATCCAATTAATATTAAATCGGAGAGCAAGATCGATCTCGACAAATTTTTGTTTCCTTTCCCTTGCCTCTTCTGTGTTCATTCTAAAATAAAAATTACTTTTCTATTGGTTTTTAGTAAAATACCATACGTATGTTTTTAATTTCTTCAACTTCAGAACAACTGTAAACTGTGATGAAGTTCAGCACTTTATTTGGAATGCCACGTGTGTTTTATTAATGATCATATCAGACCATTTTTTGGTTCGTGATCATTTGATCTATCGAGTTATAATGTATTTTAATCATTTGAATCTCATTCTTTCCTCAGTAAGGTCATTTGTGAAATATTCGCCAATATGATCTATATTCTACTTATTAGCCACAGGAAGCGCTATGATTTTAATTCATCCATTTCTCATTTCTTCGAGTCATTTACTAATTGCCAATCAGAACAGATTACTAAAAAAATTCGATATTTTTATCAAAATTATTTATAAACTGTATGATCATAAGTTTCTTAGATTAAAGTTGATCTTTTGATAAATCTGAAGTTCAGAATGTGTGTAGTTTCGTTCGAAAATCCAGTAGTTAATTCATTTCATGTTAATTCAAGTATTTACCGCACGTGCCAGAAAAAAGAAAAATAATGTAAGTATATCGATTACAATCGAGTATTTAGTAAGTGAGTACCTTTCATAAATTATAAAAATAAAAGCTTTAGTTTACCTAAGCTGGAAAGCTGGGGTGTGAATAAGAAACGTTTTTGGGTCCTCTTACTTTCAATCTTGATTACGCAAAAGTTGCTGTAATAAAGGACATACCTTTTCCTATTGTTGAAAATTTTGAACATACCTCTCGCACCCTTCCCCTCCATTGACACTTATTTGTTTTTCGTGTTTTGAAGGTATTATAGGAAACAGTCTATTCATAAAAGACATTTATGCCGATATCAAAAATTTGGATAATCGATTTATTCGATTTTCGCTTATTTTAAAATCCCTGTAAAAATTAAGAGAGAAATAACTGCGCCGAAAGCACTTCTTTCAACAAAAACATCAGTTACCAGCGACAAAATATATTTTCAACTCCTTTTAGAATCATTTTGAGCAACCTTCAGAGGTACTACCACTTGAAGAGCCTTGAAAATGGATTTGAAATGATGGGAAAGATTCTGTTGGAGTACAATGCTACGTACCTATTACCCACATGCACATATCTATTTATTTTCCCTCATTTGTTACCATTAATACGCTTTTTGATGAATTTAAAAGAATAACTATACCAGTTGTTAAATAAATTTCCATATGGAAAAATAATATTATTCTAATAGAGTACTCCATAATAGTATTTTCAACAAATGGGCTAAATAATAGGATACACTACTTTGCCATCTTAGTGTGTTCGTAGTATGATGGTGTAGTAGAGCAGCATTACATGTGAAGAGGGTAATAGTGCAGTGGCACAATAGAGTAGTGATATAACAACAAATTCAACATTTTTCTGTTTCACATTAAGGGGAAAAGGAAGAATATATCATTATACTACTACACTGTTGTAATACTGCAGTGCAGCAGCAATACTCTAACTTATATATAGTATTGCACCACGACACTACTGTACCTCCAACATATGTAGTAGATAGTAGAGCAGTATATACTACTATTTAGCCCGTTTATCGGAAATACTACAGGTAAGTACTCTAGTAGTACATAAAAATTTTTCCGCACAGATTTTCAGTCATTTTTTGAAAAAAAAAAAATTAAAAATTAAAAACCTCGACATGGGCAATAAAATTTATTTTTATAAGATAAAATAGTTTTATGTAGAATTTTAAGCTAAAAAAATTTTTCTCACCATTGCAAACTTACTTTTAGTGGTTCTCAATTTGCAAAACATATGATTAGAGTAAGTCGAAACCCCTAGTACAAAAAAGTTGAAGGTATCTTTCTGAATTGAAAACTTATTGAGAGCATCATACACAGCAACTTTTATTAACGGGCCTTAAAACAGTCCTCATTCACACACCAAGGGAAAATGTACTATTAAAGGAAAAATATCAAATGCCTAGTAATTTTATGATTACTCAGAAAGTCTGTATGAACCACCTTTCAATCAAAGGTCAATGTTATAGACACACAACTTTAATTCTATTGCAATCTTAAATCTGGAGTCTAATTTCCTCAACTCCTGGCTTTCAAATTTCATATGAACATACTTTTGTTAAATTTGTACTACTAACAAATAAACGCGATGATAATCCAAATGTCAAAAAAATATCTAGACATAGATTAACATTTTCAAGTTGAAATTCATAAATCGTACAAGAATGAGTCTTAAATCAACTGTATGCAGATGTTGCATTAGGTTTCTAAATTAGTATTCTAATATTCTACGTTCAATTAATAATGCAACAAAAATTTTCAATTACGTATTACCATGTGGCGAAGAGTTCAACAATTCCCCAAGAAAATGTTTGTGATCAAAAGTATCAGAAATCTTTTAATTACAGATCTACAAATTATTCCTTCGAAAAATATCAAGAAACCACCATCTTTCGCAATGACAAAAGTAATCCTATTACTATTGATATTTTCATTAGGGGCGTGGATGAAATGTATAGAACCAGATATTCCTTATATTGCAATGAAAAAATCCTCCAGAGACACCCTTACAATTGCCGCAAACACAAGTAACTTTAAAGAACTGATACAAAAGAGTAACATATTCGTGGACAAAACCAATGTAATCGAAAAAATTCTTAAAATCGCTGATAAAGTAATACTAGTGAGCTTACCAAGAGCATGGGGTAAAAGTATAACCTTAGATATGTTGAAAACGTTTTTAGAGATACCCTTACATGAGAATGGGGCAAAGATACTACCTCTAACTGAGACTAGTAATTACAAATTATTCAAAAATGGTGAAATAGTCTTGCTCAAAGGTAACATCGATTATTTAAAATCGCCATTTTATATATCAAATTGTAATTCATTCATAGATACATATCTAGGACAATATCCGGTGATAAGCATCAACTTGGGTAATATAAATGGATCAAATTATCATCAAGTTTTTGACATAATCAGTTTTAGAATTAGTGAATTATTCAGTCGACATAATTATTTGACGAAAATTCTACTTGAGAAAAAGGAGAACAACGGTACTTCTGAAAGAACGAAAAAAGAAGTGAATTCTGACTTGAGATTATTCACAAAAATTCTTAATCGTAAAACCAACACCGATGAATTAATCAAAAGTTTGACATTCTTGAGTAAACTTCTGTATCAACATTTCGACAAAGGTGTTTTCATATTGATGGACGACTGGGATGGCGTATTTTGTAATCTTATAATCGAATCTCGAGTAACTGAAGAAGAAGCTCATCATCTCATCTCTTTCATTTCGTGTTTTATGATCAACACTTTCAAAAGCAATGTATACTTGGAGAAAGGAATATTCATGGGAACATTCAGAGGATTGAAGTTAATTCCTAGTTTAAATATGGTGAAAGAATTTAAAAGTACTATGAATCCATTTTACAAACTATGCGGTATCACTGGTGCTGAACTGGATGCCTTATATGATCACCTTAATATCACTAATGTTGATAGAAAACGTGCCAGTGATTGGTACAACGGGTATAAACAATCGACTGCATCACCTATACAAATCTACAATCCGAGATCAATTACTAATTTCTTGAATGAAAAAGAAATTAATAACTATCGTACGCGGTATTACCATAACACTCAGATCATACTTAAAAAAATTTTAATGAATGATGAATTTAGGACCACATTTGAACACTTCCTTAACTCCGGTGAAAAACGCGTTTATTATCAACAAATAGAATACAACTATCTATTCGTACTCAAAGAAGTATGCAATAAATGCACCGACGCGATACCATATTACACCAGAAATGATCTATATTCTTACCTTTATGATGCCGGATATTTCAAAGCTACGTGTCGTGGGAGCGCCGGTATTACAACACGAATTGCCAATGATGAAATTAGAAATGAATTATTAAACATCATTATGGATTACTATACAGACAAATATGATATTTCCTCGCTCACACTCGAGAAAGTTCACGATAACTTGATCGAATTTATAGCCAATGATGATAATGCTTCTAAACCTCTGACCAATGCTTTACAATCGTTACTTGTTCTTTTGCCAACGAATATGATCCATTTCATTATGCAATTTTTAACGTCGCAGATCACAATAAAACACGAATATCGATCTGCAAAGCCTGAATATCCTTATTATGAAGCTCCTAGAGCTGATGATATTTTATACACTAAGAAACGAGGAATTATTATAAAATCGTTAGTAAACACTGACGGTAACATTAAGGAAAATGCATTGGAATGTGCGAAGGGGTTTAAACAGTTCTTAAGCAAAATCGATACTATTGAATCTATTAAATTTATCGGCATCGACGTATCTCCCCAAAATAAAGTACGCATTCGGGCTACAACTCAAAAATTCCAATCCTGAGGTACAATAACTCCATCGATTATCAATACCGCTTTCACCACACCATTAGTGCTTTCCTATCTTAGGTTTTTTTACGTTGCACTCAAAAAATTACTAAAACCCAGTGTGATAATTTGTATCGCTTTAATTTCAGATCTGGCAGCAAAAAATCGTTCATCAGCGGTCGATATGACGATTATAATATCTTTTCGTTTATTACTCATTGCCATTACTTTGGTCCGTTCTGCGACACCCACAAATCATCTCGCTATAAAAGACTCGCCTAGTAATTTTTCGCTTCCTATTGCTGCTAATACAAGTGATTTCAAAGAATTGGTACGCAAGAGCAACGTATTCATTGACAAGACAAAAATATTAGAGAAAATGTTTAAAATGTCTTATAAAGTAATGGTGCTCAGTTTACCGAGTGCTTGGGGCAAAAGCTTGACCTTGGACATGATAAAAACATTTGTAGAACTGCAACTCGATAAAGATGGTAATGAAATATTACCGCTTGAAGAGACAGAAAATTACAGATTATTTAAAAAAGGCGAAATTGTACAACCTGGAGGTAAAATCGATAAACTAAAATCACGACTGCATATATCAAAAGCACATTCAGTCATCACAACATACCATGGCAAGTGGCCAGTTGTATATGTAAAATTAAGTGGAATAAATGGTTCTGATTATCAACAAATGATTAATTCAATAAACAAAAAAATCAGCGAAGCGTTCCATCACCACGACTACCTTGAGAAAAAAATGTTATTCAACATAAGTCAAGCTAACATCACCGAAGAGAAAAGAATTGAGATCAACGCCGACTTAAAATTATTCCAGAAAATCTTAGATTGTAGAATTAACGCCAACGAATTAACAAACAGTTTAGCATTTTTGAGTGAGCTCTTGTACAATTATTATGACCGAAGAGTTTTCATATTAATGGATGACTGGGACGCGATATATACCAATATAATAACCCATCCGAATATTACCGAAGATGAGTCACACCGTGTAATCGCCGTATTTTCCTCATTTATGATCAATACCTTCATCACCAATATGTATCTGGAGAAAGGTATTTCCACTGGAACGTTTAGAATGCTGAAATTACTTCCAAATATGAAACCAATTAAAGAATTCAAAACTACCGTTAGC
>CM019754.1:39477125-39519107 GCA_009761765.1 Phenacoccus solenopsis | reverse complement strand
GAAATAATTTTGATTTTTTTTTCGCTTTGAAAAAATTTTTATCGGTTCTAAAAATTTGAAAAATAATTTCATAAATTTATTATAAAATAATATTTTTGATATATAGTAAGTTTTTTTTAAAAATAACTTTATTTTTTGTCGCTCGGCAGCCTGAGCCATTTGAGACGAAAATTACACGATATTAGATTTTTATGAAAATATAAATGATGCAAGGTAACAATTCATGAAGTGGCAAAATTGCATGGACCAGTTAAAACGTTCGCCCAAGTGGCCAAAAAACTTCCAAAACTTTTGAGAATACGTCAGAATAATTCGCTTTACGTAACTCCATAACTATACGTGAAATTTTCTCTGCGATAATTTTTCATACACAATTGAAACATAGTAAGTTGTGCACGTTAGCACGTGTCGGTATTCGAGTATTTCCAGTGTGCGTATGTAGTTGCTGAATTGCCACCAATTAACCAATCTTTACGTCGCTTTATTACCATAATTGTCTTTGATTTTTATTTACAAAATTTACAAATCAATTCACATAGTTTGACACCTTTAATATTACGTCTCCTACGCACCATATCGTTGGCATTTTGCAAATGTAATCACCACATTATCACTTTATTATAAATTATTTATGCATGATCGTCAACGTGCTACAAGCGTAGGTATAATTTGAGCAAACCAAATATTTGTAGAACAAGCCAAACCTAATGGACGATAGGTGCCTGTGTAAAAGGTACAATATGTATTGTGATTATATACACTTATAATGATATAAGGTAAACAAACGCGAGACCGATTCTTCGCCCATTTATAAGGAAGTGTCTGTACTCCATTTACGCGTCATCCATACTATACATTGGCATTTATAAAGCCCATGAGTATGACTAGGCATCGAGCATCGCCATGGTATATAGTGAAATTCACCAAGGTAGGTATTATTAAGAAAAATACACTCTCACGTTCACCTAGATGTATACGTTTAGTTATACTTATAATCGTTGTCGATTAATTCGCATATTTATTCGAATGCTGTAGTCTACTCGCAGTCGCAATTGTCTACACACGATTACATAAGCTTCCGCGGATAGCAGTCTATTCTCTCATCGTATCTGCAAGTTCGCCTACCCAGATGCAGATAGTAATCGCGTGGCCAAATGATTTTACCAATTTGCGGTAACAATGTTTATTTTTCCGGATTTCAAAGACGAGATTTATACAGGAATTACAAATATACCAGTATAATGGTATAGACTATGCAGTGTACAGTGTACACCTATATAGGCAAGAACAGAACTAGCGATGAATTTCAATTTTACAAATTACATAAACTGTTCCTCGAGGCGATGGCGATATCGACGATGGTAAAAATGGCATGAACAATTCGACGACGATATTCGCAAATACTGTGTACCGGAATTACGAAATTTACGTTTTACCAAATTATCGTCGTTTGTTCTATAATTCTGATAATTTTGTTCGAATCGCAATTGTCGTCGAATTATAGTATAATATTGTATAGGATGCGGCCGGTATTCGTGTATAATGTTCATATTTTATTATATAAAAGCGCGACACTCGACAGTGACATAATTTTCGTATTTATATAAAAACCAGAAATACCATAGACGGATGTATTAAATATTTTCTTGCCATCTCGGAGGAAAAAGCGTGTAAAAAAATTAATACATAGTTTACGTGGTTTAATCGATGCGGAAAATATACGCGATCATCGATGAAAGCTCTGGATGGCATCGTATATGCATACGTTAATACCTTTCTCGTTAAACGTACGCCGCCAGCTATTGACAAGATTATTGTTCGTTAATTATTAACCAGGTGCTGCGTGAATGCACCATCAATCAAATTACAAGGACTATGTCGTAGAAATTATTTCGTGTGTGGTTCAAATAAGGTATGTTTTTCGATCAAGACGACCAGATCCTGGATTAGACAAGTTTAAGGATACTTAGAGAATGATGATGGATTGTTAGGTTAAGTACTCGAAGCGAGTTAATGTTTCAATCATTTTCATTCGATTATTGAGACAACAAAATCCCAAGACATCGCTTTCAAATATTACAAAGAATTTTCTGGAGCTATGTTTTAAAGGTTTTTTATTCATTTTGATGCCATTTCTTGGTACAATATTGTTGGAGAGTTTACATTATGAAAATAAAATAAAAATAATTAATTCGAACAGGGCCGCAGAGAGGAAAAGTGGGCCCGGGGCAAACATAAGAAGATAGGGCCTCTATGTTATTAAGGGGGTACTAGTCCCCGGGAAATTTTTTATGATTTTTAAAAAGCAATTTATCTGAGTTTTTGAATACTTTCAACTTTCATAAACAATAATGAACACTCCATTTTTTTTTAGGAAAGCATTTATCTTATGTGAATGTCTAAAACATAAATAATAACAAAATCACACCCTCGTAACCCACAAGCACCTATTTCAGGGTATCCGGGAAACACCAACATGCCAATTTTGCCTCAACGACACCATTCGAATAAACCACCTATTATACCAATGCGTAGCCTTCCAGGAATGCCGATCATCTTATATATCTAGCCCCAACATCCCAGACGACCCAGATATTATCGATAAAATTCTGATTTTCCTACGAAGAACTCTCTTGTTCCCCGAAATCTAAATTCTCTAGTTTGGCGTAATAGCCCTGGCAGCTAAAAACGCCTTAAACACAAAAAAAAAAAAAAAAAAAAAAAAAATTCGGGCCCCATGTAAAATTCCGGGCCCGGTACAAAATGTCCCCTTTGTCCCCCCCCTCTCTTTGGCCCTGAATTCGAAAATTAGATTTTCATTCTTGCGGGAAGAAAGCGCTACTTTACCTCCCGCTTGTTAATCGCTCGGGTCTCAAACGAGCGCTTTTCTCCCGCATTTAAGAAAAATTTCGTTCACAACTCGGGAGAAAAATTGATTCTAGACTCCGTAGTTGTGAAATATACTATTTCCTGTGTCCATACTTCAACGGTTATATTTTATCTTGAGACGAAGATGAGCGGTCTAGATCTAGCTGGCCAAGCTCTTAATTAGTGATAGTCTCTGTAAATTCAACTTAGTCTTCGCTCGTTTGATACACGATTTTGATAATCATTGAAATTAACGTAAAAATGAAGCCTAATTGAGTCCATTCTTAGTTTGACTTCGAAGCCTCTTTAAGAGTTTACATGATTCGAAAATGAACTAAGATGTTCGCTTTTTGAGTTCATTGAAATCAAGTTTTAGTATAGTTTTGCTGAAGTTTCAGAATTGGATTTAAAAGGAAATGTATAGTAGGTCTAATTTTCATTATTTCGGGGTTCTCCAAGTACTCCACAATCACATTTTGCATATAAATAATATTAATATTTTAATAAATTTTAGCGAATAATTAGTTTTAATCAATTTTAGTATTAGATAGCCCTTAGTAAATGGATATATTAAATATTCGACCTTTGAATAAATAAATTATTGAATTTAAAATTGAACATAGAAGAATGTGAAGTGTGTTTTTTACCGAAAAAATTGGAAAAATTTGTAAACATTTTCGTATATGGTAGCTAAAATTATATCAGAGCAAAAAAATGCAACCCATGGCTGTTACAAAAATCTAACTCTTATGAAATATTTTTTTTAATGTTGAACACTTTTCAACTTTTAAAAATTGGGTCTCATTTTTGGAAAAAGTATTGTTGAATATACGAGAGTTATTTTTTTTTCAGATTTTTTTATGGTTAGTTGTAGCAATAATAGTGCTAAAAAAAGTGCTAAGAAAGGAAAAACAGTCATTTCATTTTGAAAGATAGTGAATCGTATATGATACTATTACTTACTTGAATCAAAATTATTGCAAATTTTATAACGCGTAAATTTTTTTTTTTTTGAGAAGTTTCATTTTTTTTCATTTTTTCTTTACCATTTAGATTAGTGTTTCAATTTTTTATTTTGAAATCACTTTTTTTTCATGTTTTAATTTTTTATTTTAAGTTTCCCTAATTTTTGTTTTTGTCTTTTTTTTCTTCATTATACTTGTATTGTAATGTTTTATAATTTTAATTACTTTTTAGATGATTTTCACCTATTTTTTTTTTTTTTTTAGACAATTATTTTCGTCCTTTTTTTTTTTTTAATAATTTGTTATAGTGGCGTCTATAACTACTCCGGTTTTTACGCCACTCTCGCGGGAAAGTTAGTCTAGATGAGGTGGAAAAGGTTGCTTCTTTTGAGGAAGGTGAGGACTGTGAGGATGTACGAAAGGTCATCAGTAATGGGGGTAGGACAGTTAGGAACTTTCAAGGAGTACCGAATATCTCGAAAAGAGGGGCACTCATGGAGTAAATGTACGATGGATATGGGGAAGTTATCGCAAAACTGACAGTTAGGAGGTTCACGAATACCTGAAAAGAGATGGCTGTGTGTGACTTTTGTATGACCTATTCGAACTCTGGTTATGACTACTTGTTCTCGTCTGTTTAATGACGTCAGAGTTTTCCAAGAAGCTATTGATTTTTTATGGAAGGAAAGCTTGGATGGAATTTGGGTCCAAGATGATGACCATGACTTTTTTAAGAGGTCACGAAAGAAATTTTTAATGTCTTGGGGTGAGAAAATAAGGAGAGGGGATATGACTGTTGCCTCTTTTGCAAGGTTATCGACCAGTTCATTTCCGGGGATGCCAACGTGGCTAGGGGCGTATATGAAAGTGATATTGATTTTCTTTTTGGCGAGGTTATGTATTTGGTCTGAAATGATCTGTACTATAGGATGCTGTGAAAATGTGTTTTGAATAGCTGTAAGGGCACTGGCTGAATCGGAAATAATAACAAATTGTTTAGTAATAGGTGTGTTGTCAAGAGGCTCTATATAATTCAAACAATGTAGGATGGCTAGGAGTTCTGCTGTGTAAACTGAGAAGAGGGAGTGTATTTGGTGATTGGTTGATGTGTCATCGATTGAGAATGCATATCCAACATGTGGCGATGGGTCTTTCGATCCATCAGTATAGCATTTTATATGAGTTGAATAGGTCGAAAGTAGTTCTTGAAAATGCGTTTTGATAATGACAGTGGAGGATTTAGATTTTGGAAATTGTTTCAAGGAATAATCTACATTAGGTGGGTGAGAAGCCAGGGTTCGATGCTTTTGTTCTTTACAGTATTCGGAATTTGGATTTGATGTTGTTGGATGAGTGTGATGAATTGTGAAATAGGATCATACACTGGTATTGATGGCGTATTTATATGAGAAAGAATTCGCTTTTTTATGGGATGAGCTGGATTTTGTAAAGTTGTGGCTAGGTAGTTATTTGCTATTAGTATTCTTCTTTGATCAGGTGGAAGCTCAGAGCTTTCCCAGTACAGGCTTCGGATTGGAGATGTATATAGTGCTCCGATACAGATTCGTATTGAAGCATTTATAATGGTGTTTAAGTTAGCGAGTATAGTTTTTTTTGCTGTGATGAAGGCAGGAGCTCCATATTCGGCCTTACTGCGAATCAATGCTCTATATACGTTTAGCAGAAGTTTTCGCGGTGGGTCGTATTTTGGGTTACTTATTGTTTTAAGAAGGTTAAGGTTCCTAGAAAGTGTGTTCTTTAAACTCAAGATATGGGGTTTCCACGTGAGTTTTGTATCGAAGGTTAGTCCGAGGAATCTAACTGTATCTTTAAACTGAAGCGGTCTTCCACGGAGAATAAGAGTGGGTGGTGGGAGAAGCTTTCTTTTCCGTGAAAAACAGATACAGTGAGTTTTGGATTGAGAGAAGGTAAGTCCATTGTTCTCAGCCCAGTTTTCCATTTTGGAAAGGGCGGGCTGTAGGATTTTCTGGGCAGTTTGTGAATCTTTACACCTTACCGAAATATTTATGTCGTCTGCAAAAAGCCGGAGAGAGATTGGTGGTAAGACTATTTTGGAGATGTCAATTTTCATTTTTTGAGGTTTTTGTATTATTCCTTTGTTTTATTTAAATCCCTTTAATTTTAATAATTTTATTTATTGATTTATTCATCATATTTTAACCATTTTTTTTTCATTTAAGAATTTTACCTGTTTTTTTTTTTCTGTATTTATTCGAAATAATTCATCCTTTTTTTCTTCGGCTAATTTTTTCGATTTTTTTATAATTTATGCTATTTTTTGTTTCATTATTTGAAACAATGTTATGTAGAATACCAAGTTACTTCACTCCTCGAAGAGTAATGTAATTATATATCGATGCTTTTCTTCAAAAACCACGTAAGTCCAAATATATAAATTTTTCAGGAACGAGTATTTTATTTTGGGTGACAGACTTACGAGGTTTCTTTTTTTACGGATAGAAGCGCTAGTTGATGATTTGGACTTACGAGGTTTTCAAAATCGAATTCCTCGATTTTTTTTACATAAGAAACCACTTAAAAGTGAATTTTGCGTAAGTCTGACTTACGTGGTTTTTGAAGAAAAGCATCGATATAGTTCAAAAATGATCGCCAGGTGCGCGACAATCGAGAAGACACATCCCTGATTGGTGACTGAAATAATAACCGATGATTGGTTTAGCCATATCACGCGGAAAATTCAAAATAACCAATAAAAGTTGAAACCAGATCACAGCGCTCGTATGGTGATTCAATGATCCTACTCTGAGTGTTTAATTTTTCAGGGTGCGGAAATTTGGTATTCTGTAAAACTTCGATTTGGTACTTTTTTTTTCTTCTTTTTTCCATTTTCTTATTCATCGCTCATAATTAAATCAAAAAAAAAAAAAAAAAAACATGGAAAACTTGAATTAAGTATTGATGGAAATGAAGGAATATTTAATTAATTAGAATGTTTTCTATTTTTTTTTTTTTCATAAAGTTTATATTTATTAGAGAAAACTTGATTGAAATTCGAGGAAATGCTGAATTTGATGTTATATGCTCCATTTATACTTTACCCCTTCCCCCCCCCCCCCGTTGTTAACCGAACACTATGCAATAGCTATGTTTATTACTAAAGAACGAAAATATTAAAACATTGATTTGTATGGCTGGATGATATATTTTTGAAAAAAATAATTTAATTTAAGAAAAAATTTTATGAGAATTTTTTTTAAACATTTTTCTTTAAAATAAAATGAAAAAAAAGATTTTGTTTTATCAATACTTATTCACAAAGAAGCGTTTATTTTCTTTAACCATAACACTGCCATTTCATTGATAAGTAATCAGTAAGATGAAATGAAAAATTAAATAGAATTAAATATCGAATTAATTTTTTTTTCTAATTTACCTACATTTCCACACGTAAGCGGTGCGCTCACATTGTGGAAAAACTGGCAAATAATAGCTATAATTTTTCGAATAGAAATTCACTCTTTCGTAAAAAAGCATAAATTAATTAAAGTAGGTAATTTTATTGAAATGAGCGGCGTTGTATTTCATTTTTCCTTTATACCTGGAAGTTTATTTCGACTCTCAATGGGTGAATAATTTAATGAAAGTCTCACGTGTATCTATGTCTATACGTAACATCAAATCAACAAAGCTGTTGGACAAATTATCAATATTACTCGCACTTACATGAGATGAACGCTTGGATTTCTTCCGAACAATAATTCATTAAAGCTTGCGAACTCGAGGAAGCGCGTTTTTAATAATTTAGGCGCGAAAACGCATGCTGAAGTAATAGAGTACATACTATTCGTATATAGCGATAAATGGTTGTATTAGTAACCTAAATTACTCGTTTTGTATACATTATGTACGAAGACTTGGACACTTACCTATTACAATACAATGCGGTCGAATAAATTAACATATACGTAAAATTTTAGCGAAAATGAATATCTTGGGTGTGCATAATTAAGATATGCTATTTGTGGAAAGTTGAACATGTTTGCCATCGATACCATACCATTCTGTTAGTTGGCCAGTAGAACCTTTGAATTAATTTTTACAAATCGGTGATGATTTTTTCGAACAAATTCATCGATTTGGAATTGAGTTATTTTTTTTACCTTTCTCGGTTACCTTAAATTAGGCCACAAACCAATGTCTGATTGGCAGCGCTGTTGTCCATCACGCCATCTAATTCCAGCAGCGCCAGTCGAGTTGATTACAATAATTGATTCGATTGTACGTCGATATAATAATACAATTTAACGGCTATAAAGTCGATGGTAAATTGATGCCACTGGCTCGGTAGTAGTATTGTATTATGTAGCATCCTGTGCCGTACGATATTAGTCTCCCTCTCAATAGGTAAATTTAATTAGTAATTTCAGGCGGCGCGTGAAACGTACGCGATTATTTTCTTAAATAGCCCGACGATAAGATTGCCCGGCTAATACGTACGATATTTCAGTTTAATAAATTATGCTACGAGCCAGTGACCCACCGTATGATGGTTCATACAAAGCGTTGTAATCAGCTGATTTCACGCTGATTTAATGGACGAATGGGAGATTAGATTTTCTTCACTTGGTCAGCTGATTGACCGGAAATGTTTAGAATTTGACCAAGTTTAGAACCGGAGTTATTATTCCCGGTTGAGGTATCGTCGAATGAAGAGTTTTATTAGCAGTATCGGGTGACTGTTTTTAATTTCACTTTTTAGCTGAGTTTTTGCTGAACATGTTAGCTATTACAGTGTAAGTACCAAATATCCAATGGGAGAGAGATTTTGAGGGAGGAGAGGGAATTTCGTATCTCGCTGTTTCTATTTGTAGTTGATTTATCAATGTCTTTCACAATAAATATATTTACTTTTTTCTCTCTCTCAGTGCAAAAGGGTGTGGATGAAAATCATTCTAATTTTGGTAACAGAATGTTTATAAATGAATGCAATAAAAGTACATACTTCTTCGGATTTTTGATATGACTCAAAATACTGGTCTTAAAATTCTAAAATTATTGATGTTGAAATCATATGATAGAGTGCAATAAGGATAACAACATACCCAAATTTCAGTTTCCCAAGTGAATTTAAAGGGATGTTGAGTAATAAAATTTCTCGAATCTTGCATATCTTATCATTATTTATCTTCCTAAAAAGTTCAAATTTTGTATGTGGGAATAGTTGGAGACAAAAATACTTATAAGCCCTTAAATCTAGTTCAAAATTGATCCAGAATGGCGGATGCTGAAAATTTGAGGAAGACTTGTTGAGTGTCATGAGTCGTTCGTGAACGATTCATCTATAATGTTCCGATATTTTTTTTAATTATACTGAACGCTACACTCCTTCGTACACAATTCATATGCTAAGTGTTGATGTTCGTTTGAACTTCTTACCTAATATGGATCGTTCGCGAACGATTCATTTTCGAAATGTTTGTATCTATGCAAAATTCACTCAGAAATGTGTCGTTCGCGAACGGTTCATTCAGAAATGTTTGTACTCATTCAGAACTCACTCTGAACATGTGACGTTCGCGAACGATTCATTTCCATAATGTTTGTACCTATTTAGAACTCACTTTAAACATGTGTCGTTCGCGAACGAATCATTCAGAAATGTTTGTATTCATTTTAAACTTACTCCGACATGTGTCGTTCGCGAACGATTCATTTGAATTTTTCCAAGTTTTGATTAATTTTCAAATTGTATTACTAGGTAAAGTCTGCTCTCGAAATACTTTAGTATCAGTGGTGTAATATTATTTTTTCATTCGATCTTTCTTCGTTTTTAATTTTTTGCATAGTTTCTATTAACAATATAGCTATTGTGTTCCTCCCCCTCCCCCCTCGGGTTAAGAAAAAAGAGAGGTTAGGTAATAGTAGATATAATATATTCATTCTGCGCCACCCCGTTTTTCTGTACGCCGACCTCAATTTTCAAGTACTTTAGAAAATCGAAAAATCCCCTAAATTTTTAAATTCAATTTTTAACCATTTTAAAAACAAAATATCATTCTTTTCCCTCAGTTTTTCATTTCAACATTGTTTCAATAATTCTAAATTTTTGTATCCAACTTGTATCCATTTAGCTACATTTTCTTATATTTTCCAAGATTATTCTATAAGGGCAAGGTAAGGAACATGCTGATAGATTTCACTTTATGAAATATGTTTGAGTCTTCAATCTGAAAAATCCTACAGGAGCGGGAAGGGTGTTGAAGAAAAAAATGATTTTTGGTGAAGAAATAGGTCACTATATTTCTTGATTATCTACATCTCTTCATTAACTAATTTATCTAGAAAGTTAAAGTGGACTATAATATGACCCCTTGTGTCTGGATAAAGATGAACTCTTGAATGGCATATGAGCCTAAATTTTATAGGAATACTTGGGAAGTCTCAATCAGCTTAAATTCAATTATTAACTGATTAGTGAGTGCAAGAAATATCATATGACCTAAATTTAGCTCTTCAGATAGTTTTGGAGGAGATAAGTAGGTTTTTCCAGTCTCGCTACTGTGGCTAGATCTGATGTAAAGAACATTATTTACAAATCTAAACATACCATACATCAAAAACTCAGCTCCATTAACTTGGCATGGCTGCTTACTTTTTTTTTTTTACTTTAATTAAAACATTTTACCGTGTCCTTAATTTAAACAGTCGAAAAAAATATCAATTTCTTATGGTAATGAAATGATTCATACTGTTTTATATTCGTGATGTTGGAATATTTTTTTCTTATTTTTTCGCTTTAAATTGTATAAGTATTTTTTCTTTAAATCGTCGTTAACCTTGAATTAAGACATCGGCGAATAACTCAAACGACCGAGTAAAAACTATAAAATTAAATTATCAGCGAAATTGACGAAATTTAAACCACTTGGATTTTCCGCATTTGTATTGGTAAATATTTGTTGGACGATGTTTTTCATTAATTCAAATATTAACAAGGAGTATAGGTTTTTTTTGAGTAAATAAGAGAATAGTAGTTTTCATATTTACGTACTTTCAACCACAAGGAACCAGTATTATGATAGTTCACTGTATTGGTGGGGAAAATCCATATTTATTACACTTGAGCCTATTGAAAAAATAAAGTGTTAATATTTTATATTTTTTTAAGAAAAATTTGATATTGAAAATATAATATTTTAATATAAGTACGTAAAAAGGTAAAATATGAATTAATATTTATTTGCAAGTTAGAAGTTTAATTTTTCAATGTTAGGTAGATAATTTATTTATTTATTTATTTATTTCTCTTTACCTGCAGTGCACTCCATGGAGCATTTACAGAGTCATATGTTGTAAAAAATATTAAATAACTATTAATACATGGCCCATGCATATAAAATATTTTAAATTACTACATTGTGAGATATTGTTGCACCGTGTAAAACGCACGAGCAATCAGCAATTCCCTGAGTTTTCTTTTAAAAATTTTATTGGA
Source organism: Phenacoccus solenopsis (assembly GCA_009761765.1). Classification (NCBI taxonomy): domain Eukaryota; kingdom Metazoa; phylum Arthropoda; class Insecta; order Hemiptera; family Pseudococcidae; genus Phenacoccus; species Phenacoccus solenopsis. The sequence continues at coordinate 39,507,797 of CM019754.1, read as the reverse complement.
ATGAATTTTTTTAATATTCTGTGATAAGGAAAATAATAATTTTTGCGGACGTAGTATCTATAATTAGTATGATGAAATTTTTTCCTATATTGGCTTGGAACAATATTAATTTTTATTATTAACAATGATATTTATTCAAATGTTAAACAGCAATATCAACCCACCCTGCTATTCAATTTTGATAATCATTTATAATTTATAATTTTTTTTTTTTTAAGGGCCATGTACAGCAACAATAAATTGTATCTGTTTATTCCATCATTTGTATCTGTAAGAAATCAAATGCATCGTATTCTCGCACCATTCAACTATTTAATTGTATTTATAATCTTCAACCTCCGGTTATAGCTTACCTCTATAACCGGATGCATGTCCGTTCATCACTTCATCTCCTTTCCTCCTGTTTTATGATATAACCGTAACAAATACCTGTCGCGATTTATATAAAAACACCAGAAGTCCAACAAACTGACTATAAAAGCAATCCATACGCTAGATATTATCATGTACGCTGAACACTTACTCTAGACCGAACTAAAGAAGGCAACAGGTACTTGAGCGATTCGTTTACACCGGTGTATTGAACTGTATTTATACGCGGGGCCGTCTACACACGACGAACTGATGCACGATTAACAGCGGGTGTTGACAAATTTCAGTGTTTGTGTAACAATAAAAAATCGTGCCGAATTATAATAAGGTTAAGCCTAAATGAGACTCGCGAGGATTGCCTTATACGAGGTATTACATTAATGCGCGCCTTTTCCGAGCATCTTCTTTTGTCGACGTCTAATACGCGTGGTCGTGAAATTAATCCCTGAATAGAAAATTAATTACTTTCTCGATTTTGCGTAATTAAGGTTGATGAAATTATCGATTGCGGTGACAGCGTCGGTATCTTTTAATGGTAACGTAGATTATGAGGTGGTGCATTGATATGGCGTATATTGTGGATTCAAGGAGATAATGGTTCTAGTTTGGGTATAAAAAGGAACTTATTGTGCTTGTGAAAGACCGCATATTTTAGAAATACGTCATCGAAGGTATCCACGGAACGTATTGATGTCTTGATGCTTCAGTCTTTTAAGTTGGGCTTGTAATAGATCACCAATTTTTTTGTATTCTTCGTAATAACTCTTCATAGAAAAAAGGTAAAATTTTTTGTTGATGTCAAATTAAAAACAAAACTTCAACCGGTAAGTTAAAACCAAGAATGAAATAATTTGATATTTAAGAGATGACCAAAAAGAATACAATATTGTGAGAAATGTAAAAAATTTAAATAAAATTTTTACTTTTTCAAATTTTTGTGGAAAAAAAATTACTCATCAATTTTTATTCTGCAATGAAGGAAAATATGAGGTAGAGTCCCCTCTTTCATGATTTCGTGTAAAATACAATATTTTTACCAAAAATAACATTTTCAAATTGAAGCAACTAATCTAAAATAGGTTATTTTAAGAGCGCATAAAAAAAAACCTAAACACTGATTGATTACTATGGCATAATAGAATGAATATTCATTTTTATCTTCTTTAAAAAGAATTAATTCTGATTAGCAGAATTAAAGTCGGAAAGGCTAAATTTCCAACAACTATACCGTGGGACCAATTGAACGTTGCATCTCTCAGCGTCAAAATTCTCTCGTGCGGTGGGAGGAGAGTTAAAATAATTCTATTTCTTTCATTTGTTTTTTGTTGCATTAAGAAATAAATCTAAGTTCTTTTGCTTTCCCGTACATTCTAAACAATATTTATCAAAGTTATGTAATATTATTTTTCTTTGCAAGCTTTGATTTATTTCTCCAGTTGATTGGCGACACTGATTTTTTGTAAAAATATAATTTAAATTACTTCATAATAAAGAATTAAAATGTTAAAAATTCAAAATCAATTTCATGATTGTTTTCATAATTTATTATGTGGGATATTAAGAACCGAAAGAAATGAAAAATTCATAGTTTGTTTAGGTTAGGGAATTTGGCACTTGAGAGTACTGATGTCACTTGAGCACTGGTTGTACGTCATGCGTATAACAACCAATCAGCAAGTCAGAAAATGGTAAATTACCTCGATTTGCTCGTGAAATGAAAACATGAATGACCTGATGATTAAATCGCACACAAATTTCACTGATGGGGTGCAGTCGCAAAGTAGTCGCACTCTGGCGGAAGTTTGACGAAATGCTGAAAATATGATACAGTACATTTTCTCTTGTGGGAGTTTTTGTGTTTTTTTGGAAATAACGGGAAAACGATGAGGTTTTAGAAAAATATTAATAGAGTTCAATTTATAGAGCGTGAAATTTCCTATTAAATGTTGGAAAAAGTTTTTATTTACGTTGCATCTGCCAGAAGTAAACGCCATAATAAATTTACCGAAAGCCAGCTGATCAAGTTATCTACCTTATCATAGGTTTGTGTGCTTTTCATATTTTTTTTATATAACTGTTGTATGATTAAAGATACTTTTAAGAAATACCGGAAGTGTTGTGATCTTCATTGTGATCTGTAGAAAATTGTATTGGTCGATATGTAAATAATTTCCTATTATATTAACGTATGGTGATCCTTATTTTGGAGTTTACTCCTCACAGATACGACGTAAATGAATACGTTTTCCACCATTTAATAGAAAATTTCACGCTCTACAAATTCGATTATATTCATTTTTTTATAAAACCCCACTATTTTCACGATATTTTCAAAAAACACGAAATCTCCCATTATGAACAATGTACTTCATCATGTTTTCATTATCAATCGTCCAACATTTCACCTACATCGACACTAGCGCGCCATGCCTACTTGCACCCCAAATGGAACAAGCAGTGGAGCGCTAGTGTCACTCCTTTTTATTGACATTTTACAAAAATGATCACGTATATTTTTAATAACGTTATATTCACATAGGCGAAAACCTCCCAACATTTACTCTTTAAATGCGACTCCTTTCGATTAATCCGAACCACCCTAAAAATTCAAAACACTATTATTGAAGACGATCCTCAACAACTACAAAAAATTATACACTTTCTTAAAACCTCAAAGTTATGGGCTAAAATCTAAAATCCACCCTTACTGTCCTGTAATTAACAGATACACTGGCGTGATGATCTTGGCAATTACATATGCCAGTATAAATAAATTGAAAAAAAAAAATTAATTTTTTGGAATTTGTATAAATTTACCATAAACTTTAACTGAAAGAAAAACGATTATAATATTCATTTCCAAAATTTGAATTTAATCTTGTTATCAGTATCCAAGATCACTTTTGCAGATTTTTCGAGAATTGCCACCAGGGCGCGATTCTTTCGGTGCTCCATACCAATTACCTTGATTTTATCGCATTCTAGCCTTATGATTGGTCGTTAAGCGCGTGACGTATGACCAATCAGAGAGCAGATCAGTTATCATAATTACTATTTATATGAATTTCTTTCGATATAGTGAATATAATTTTGAAGATGAAATTTTTTTTAAGATCATCGAATTGGTTACGTCTTTAGTATTATAGCAATGCAGTTTTTCTTCATTTGGAACAAATATTCCATTTTTTTTTTTTTTTTTTTTTTTTGATAAAAATTATTTTATTTGAACAAAAAAAAAAACGTAAGCAGCCATGCCGCATTACTGGAGCTGAGTTTGAGTTTTTAATTGGAGCTTGTTTTGATTTACTAATAACCGTGCTTAATCGCTCATGACTAGGCCACACCCAATACCAAGTCTGAAAACCCCTACCCTATCCTTTCCAAAAACACTTAAGAAGTTGAATTTGGCACAAATGTAGTATTTCTTGCCATGAAATAATCATGTGAACATATATTTCTCAAATTATAATTATTTGAGAGTCCTCAAATTATCTTCAAATCTTGATAATCCGCCATTTTGGATCCATTTTGACTAAAATGTAAGTGGTTATATTCTGGTCACAAACTAATCCTACACACAAAGTGTTACCATTCTAGGCCGATTTGGTGATGAGATATGGAAGATTCATGAAATTTCCTGCAGCAATTTCCCCTCCAAAAGCCGTTTTTTGCTCTAACTCCCCTCCAAAATCACTGAGGAAGCTAAAATCAAAATACGTTTGTCACTTGGGCTCATTTTATCATATGACACAGCAATAAAAAATTTTCGACCCCTCCTGTACCCCCACCACTATTTTAGGTTGTAACCCCGCCTTCCCCCTCCAACATCATGTATGGAAGTGAATTCGGGATATAGTATACAACTTATCCCCAATAACCATATGAATTCATATTAATTACATTTTTACCAACTTGAGGCTCCTCAAGCTCTACTCAAAATTTTGATAATCCGCCATTTTGAATCCATTTTGATCCAAATTCAAGAGGTCATATTGTGGTCACCAACTAACCTCACACACAAAATTTGACCTCTTTAACTTGATTTGGTGGGGAGATATGGAAGATTCAAGAAATTTCATGACTCAAAACTTCCTCAAAAAGCCGTTTTTTGATCTAACTCCTCTCAATATGCACTTAGAAGCTGAAATTTGGATATGTTAGTATCCGTGACTCACTCTTTCATATGAAATCAAAAACGAAAAATTTGAGCTATTTGCCCCTTCTCCAGCCCCCTCAAAATTTGAGTGATCCGCCATTTTGCCATTTATCGAAAAAACAAAAAAACTGTTTTTGCGCATTTTCAAGAAGAGTCCCTCACCAAATTCTGAGCGAATTTTATGAATACTCGCCGGCGCTACGCGTGGTGGAAAAAAAAAAATATATATATACCAAAAAGTTGGACATTTGCCAAATGATTACAAATGGTCTGAAACGCAAAGATTTGAAGACCCCACCCTCCCCCGACCTTCCCTTCCCAAATCAGGTAGGCTGTAATAGCTATCGTTTTGTTAAAAACTCAGCTAATAAAATAAATGAGGATTTTTAGGGAAAAGTGAAGTTTTTTGGTAAATCAAGTTGCTGTAAATGGCACGTTAATTGAAAAAAAAATTCTAATTATTTTTTTAAATATTATATTGACACAAATAGTCAAAAATACGTTATTCCTTATATTTGAAATATTTTGCATTAGTGTTATCCAAATTCAAGATCAATTTTCTGAAAAAAGAATCCATACCAATTTCGCAAATAGCTATTGACTATTGCAACTCCACTCAAAAATGGAATTATTCTTCATTCGGATGAAAATTCATGAATTCAAAAAATAAGCTTTAGGAGAAATTTTCGACATAATTTTCAATTACTCTTTAGTAAATTTTCTGTTCAAATAAAAGATAAATATGTTGGAAAAATATTATATATTTTTTAATAATTAAAAATACCCTCGTGGTTTCTTGTAAACCGGCCTTCACACTGAAACAACTTCAAATACATGATACTGACGTTCCACAGTACTTGATTCGCTTCCAAAGTATTATTACGTTACGAGATCTTGAAATCTATGCATGAGAATATGATAAGTCGAAATAAAAATGACAAGAAGGTCGCAGCATATTAAATGTATTCTTAATTACATTTTTTCCTTCGCGACGTGGCGACTGTTACGAAAGAAACGACCGAATGAATTTCTCACGAAAATATTTCCTCGGCCAAGGGGCCGCCTATAAAACGTATGTGTACTATAATTAATAATGAAAAAGGAAGCATGCACCTCTGAAATCGTGAAGTTGGAATCTGTTATAGCACGAGAGATGTGTTCAATGTTAGAGTGTCGTCGAAATATACTTTTTGAAAGCGGATGTTTACAATTTAAAAACAAGAGCTTATGATTGACGTATCATTTAGTCTACCTTAACCTTCGCGAAGCTCGGATTAGACTAAATGATTTTTAATTAATACGTGAGAACGGGTTAAAAATAACCAACAATGGTATCGAGGAGTAAATGATGGAAAAAAAGGATTTTATAATCCTCTCGAACCGTTATATAGGCACGATTTACCTTAACGAGAGATGCAATTACGTAAAGCAGAAACGGTCGAAGAAAATTACCATACGAGAATCTTCTCCTTTCGTAGGTCATGTGTGAAAAGATGGCGTTTTTTGTTCAGAATTTCACGTTTTTGTAATTTGGAAGAAAAATATAATTAATACTTCCGCGCGGTGTTTATGGTCAGAGGATACCATCGTCAATGACACGTGAGCTATAAATATTATTTTTCATGGAAAAACATTTTCAGCTCGTTAAAATGTTTAATACGTAATAACGATGGGTATACTATGGGAGTACAAATCATTATCTGTGAAATCGAAATTGCAACTCTTTGGTGGAAATGCTAACATGGTACACACGTACTCGAGGTATTAGAAGAGGAAACGCAACCAGGACAGTACAATCGGAACGCCTCTCCGAATCATGTCATGATTCACCATCGCTAAACGTTTATCGACGAATTGGATTTTGTCATCGACGATTCGAATAACAGCAAAGGAATGGTATTCGGCTCATCGTCCATGTCACTGCACCGTATACCATTTAGTCACGTGCCATGACAAATCGATATCGCGGCGTTCATTCATCTGAAAATCCATCTTTTACGATCCTCTTCGCATTCCACTCTACCACCATTATCCCAATCTAGTAATCTGGCGAATCGAAAAATTTGAAAAAAATTCTAAAAAAATTACCGATGTTATCTACGAGTATTTACGAGTACGTGGTTCCTTAACGAGTCAGTTCTCGGAAAATTGCGCTCATATGACAAGTGAAACTCATCACATGTGGCCGATCTGGCTACGTCCTACGTGAGCTGATGTATAAAATCATAAGCTCATATAACGCGCATTCAAACACGTACACGAGTTATACAACCTTTAACAGGTAATAACCATTTAACGGTCGTAAAATGTTTATTGTAACTTAATTAAAATTGTAAAAAAGCGAAAATATTAGTTTAGCGAGATAATTGGAATATAAAATGTTCCATAGATTTATATACTCGTATATACTTTGTGAACGTCCTCCGATCCAATTTTCGCACCGGTCACGTATTATCGCGATTAAAATCTATAGCAGTTGGAAATACGACGTCCAGAGGAAAAAGAATTATTCACAAAGATTTCAAAGTACCGCAGGATGGCTTCAGATAGCAATCGGCTGTAGAAAGTTTTCTCAGATGAGACAAAATTTCGATTTCAGCGCGTGAAATTTTTTCAATTGTTTTATGCCTCGTTGGATCTAATCAATTTACTGTGGTAAAACCGCAAATAAACAGGCATTCAATTACCACCATCTTCATCTGGCTTAGGGTTTTTTAAATAGGATTGGGAAATTCCACTCTCGATTAATGATTCAATACTAATCCGCATTTGCATGGAATGGAAGCTAAGAGGATAAAAATGTAATGCTAAAATACATTATTCAAGCACAAAAGTCATATAATCCAGAGATGAAAGCATAGATAACATTTACTTTAAGTTCTACCCAACATAGTTGCTTAATACAAGTATGCCCTCCAAGCTCCATTTTTGCCCATATAGATAGCGCTGTATGTGTGATGACGTCATTGAAAGGTTGTGGAAATCCAAATTTCAGGGGAATTGAAATTTTTTTCAATAAAATAAATAATACTTTTTGGAAATAACAAAAAAAGTAGTATACATGAATTTACTATCTCTTCAAGGGAAGGAGCTAAAGGGTTCCAAAAATTTGAACGTCTTTGAATTTCACAAATAGAGCATTTTTGCGGATAACTTTTTTTGTGGCATTTTGCATGTAAAATAATTAGCTTCATGTATTATTTATGAAAAAAAGTATTTTTTTTTAAAACTTGAAATTGTGTAAAGCGATGACGTCACAGGCGAAAAAATTTGTCTCCATGGGGGATTTTTTTCTTGAAATCCTTTGTACGTGAAAACGACAACAAAAAAGTCGTATAAAATTTTTGCCTGACTCCAAAATTTGAAGGGGATATAGTTCATTAGAATTTTCTATTCAACATAGCGCCTTCAATTTTAGAAATAGGCCAAAATTGCACATGAACTTTTTTTCGTATTTTTTAAGTACTATAAATTTCGAGGAAAAAAAGTTGCAAAGAATGCAAATTTTTTTTTCCTGTGACGTCACAGAAAAAAATCGAGTTCTTGTGTATTTTTTTCTTGAAATCTGTAGTACTCAAAAAATATTTTAAAAAAGCTCATCTGCCACTTAAACGTATTTCTAAAACTGAAGGAGCTATTGAAATAGGTAGCTACAAGTTTATGGTACCTCATCTAGTATTATGATTTCAGTTAATTTGAGGGACTCTTGGTGGTCTGAATAGTTCATGGATAATCTTACAGAGTGAAATTATTCGTTATCAAAATTCTACAAAAAAAAAAAAAAGAAAGAAATGAAAACCTCAGTGTCAGTCAGATGATATCAATATCAGTGCAAACCCTTTGACCTTTGGAAAAACCAAAGGCAAAACAAATTAGCCAACCTGTATGCATATGATTCGTGAAATAGATTATTATTCCTGACTAACGGGTATTTTTCAGTGGATTAAGAGGATTTGATGGATTAGTTAAGCTTAGTCATTGGCTTACATATTGTCAATACTGCAGTGGTTGTAAGGTGATTCCTATCTTAAGGCAAAAATTATTTAATGTGCTTGAAATGAACCATTTTGTGCATTTTTCTCGATACCTATCCGATGAATTTTTTTGAAATTTGACATAGAAAGATGGAATACTTTTCTTGAATCTGTATAAGGGAACATCAAACTTTATTGTCTTGGACAAATTCACTCAATTCAACTGGTTACAAAGAAAAATTTCGAAATTTTCGTTGTCGCTCATTGCTCACTTTAATAAAAGAGAAAATGAAATTAGAGGAAATATTCGTTTCTGAATGACGTCACTATGAGCAGAAATTATTTCACTGGTATTTATTAATGATTTCAAATTCCTAGAGATTTGATTAATTAATCTATGAAAGACTTCCTCATATTGAAGTCATGATAAAATTTGAATTTTTCTCTTCAGTATGCAAAATTGGAACTTATGCCTTCCAAAAACACTTAAAAGGTTGAACTCCGGATGTACAGTACTTCCTGTCCACAGGAATCATGCGAGTTCATATTTATCAAATTTCAACCATTTGAAACTTCTTAAGCCTTCCTCAAATTTTGATAATCTGCCAATGTGGATACATTTTCACCCAAATTCTGAGAGCTATATTTTGGTCCTTAATTCACTTTACATACGATGTTTGAGCTTTCTAAATCTAAATACGTATATTTGGTGAGGAGATATGGACAACTCAGGACATTTCCTGACTTGATTTCCGCTTCAGTACCTTTTTTTTCTTATATCCCCCCCCTTCCGCCCTTATAAGATTATAATTTTTGTATGTTGGTAATTTGAGTACTCTATCATTAATTTTTAATCTTTTTCGAAGTCGATGAGTCTTCTTCCTGCCGTCCTGCTCCAACCTCACCTGTGAAATCAGATCTGTTGTAATTTTGTATATTTTTGGTCCTTGGTAATGATATAAACTCATATTCATCAAGTTCCAGCTATTTGAGGCTCTTCAAGCATTCCTAAAATTTTTACCATTCCCTAATTTGAATCTTACCCAAATTATGGGCTCATATTTTGGCCTTTAATTAAACCTGCAAACAAAATATGATTTTTCTAGGATCATATAATGAGAAGTAATGGAAGATTCGAGAAATTTTATGATTCAAAAATTCCACTTTTCTTTAAATTTATGTAGAAAATTGTAATTTGGATATGTTGTTTTCATTGCACTTTATGATATAATCTCAAGGTTAACAATTTTGAGACTTTGACGGTCGCTCTATCCCTCGGAATTTAACTTGACCCTCATGTTTAGGTGAATTAAAAATCTGAAAAAAGTACAATCTGGATCTTCCCATGAACAACTTTGGAAATTGTTATATAACTACAAAAATATTTTGGAACGCAAATACGTGAAGAGCATGGGCATAGCAGGGTAATTTTGGGAGGAATTAAAAAAAAATGTTTTCTCGATATTTTAGAGGTATCTATTTATTATATTATCAGAGAGAAAATTGGGTTGCTAAGATACCCCCTCCCCCATTCTATCCTCCTTCTATCTCCTCTGATATAAAAACCCCTCCTTCTCGGAATTTCCCTCTCTAAACCAAGTGGGCTGTAATAGCTATCGTTTTTATTGAAAATTTAGCTAAAGATTAGAATAAAAGTTCCTCGAAATGAACAATATTATTAAAAAATTTAAAAATCGAGTTCCAAGTATAAGAAAAACGTCAAAAAATTTTATTCTAGATATTTCCTTCCCTGCTCTCTTTTAGATATCCTACAGGATGATGAGAACACTCTCATCGAACTGTTTAAAATTCCTGCATGAACTTTTTTTTTTTTTTGGTTGCGTTTTTAACTGCCTTGGTCTCACCTCCTTTTTTTAATTTAAATTTTCCTTTTCGTGCCTCTGGCCTAGATGCAGTAATGGAACGTTGATAGAAAAAAAGTAAAAAAAGTAGTAGTAAAATATTTACAAAAAACCTAACTTCGAAGTCCCAAAAAAATCAATCCTTCCTTACTCCCACTAAGCTCTTGGCTCTCGTGCAAATTTTCATTATAAATAAATTTATAAATTCTAAATCACTAATTAGAACGATCAGTCTCGACACCCATTTGATCTAGTCATTCCAACGAGTCATCTCTATATCGATTAAGCTAGATGAAATAAAAAATGCAACCTCTAGTCACGCATCGGTTGACTAATCACTCTATTAATTCTGCTATCTACGAGCCGATGGTACCTATGAAACGAATGAACAACGTCATCGATCGCAAACGATCCACCAACTGAAATATATTAGTGGGAAAACGCGTAAAATTTTCTCCATTTATTGCTTTTTTTTGCACATTTTCTCAGCTGCTGAAATTTTACCAGATCTTATATGCTGTCATCGTTGTCGCGATTAAATGATATCCATGATCCGTCTAAACACAACGTGGTCACGGTGAGGTCATAATTGCATCAATTTTGCTACTTCGATGGCTACCGTTAGGCGGTCAACTATGCGATGAAAATGCTCTTTATAATTATTCCATGCAGAGAGGTTAGCTGGAGATAGTAGATTTCGAGCTCTCTAGAACTGCATCGTTGTAACGAGATGCATTTTCAGTACGGAAGTAATTGATATTGAAATTAATTATCAACGACCATATTTAATGGTACAACGTCATTTTTGGTGAAAATGCAAGTGTTGCTTACGATGAAATAAATTATGAATCTCCATCATCCTTTATTATATCGATCATGCTTTTTTCAGTGTGAGAAAAGTGCTCAAAGGCTTTGAACAAGAGTTGTATAATTATAGAAGGTCCATTTTGACACTGGAACTAGTTCTAATGCATTAAAATGTAAAGTAGGAATAATTGTATGAAAGCATCCATGGACGAATGTAGCTCTCTCTATATACAGTACATCACCTAGTACTCGTATACCTTTATGTCCTTGATTTGCATAAAAAATAACCTTAATTACCCTAATATGTATTATCTAACGGAGTAAATTCAGCGTGTAATTTTACAACATACGTAACCAAAAAAAGAGTTAGTCGTCGCGATCAACATTGTAATAGTCGGACGAGACTCCAAAGCCAATGCGATCGGCCATGGAATACGTGAGCCTCGTATGAATACTTTCATCTATAGGTTCTTCGAATAGAAAGTTTCGAACGCGATCGACGATGAATTCGATTTTTCCTCAAGTATCGATTTCAAGAGTCTCGAAAAAAAGTGGCCACGGCTTATTCTAAAACAATGATGGTAATTATTTCGCTGCAAGATAATCTAATTTCTTTGCTATCGAATTTCGAAGCCTAGTACGTGAGAAATTTCATCTTTTATTTCGTCTTAACAGTTATCTTTTCGACGAACAACGATGCCAAATTCGCATGGTAATCTGCTCATCTACAGGTCGAAACCGCAAAGCAGCGGAGAAACTGCCAACGAAAAGTGAATCTTTGGCAAGCTTTTACGATAAAAGTAAAACTTACAGTTTACTCTAGTTTTTGGTGATGTAATTCATCAACTAAGTTGAAATTAATAACAGATTTTAAATTAAAATCAGATATCGAAAAAAGAAAGGTCCGATTAAGGTTAGCTACGAATGAAAGCTGACGCAATTAATGTAGCGTTTATTCAACGCATATCACAAGCCATAGCTATTAAAATAGGCCTCACCGTTTGACCGGCAGTTTTGAAACAGTCGTGTGCGCTGAATATTTTCATAAGCGAGTATTTATATGGGAGACGGGATCGAAAACGAAAAGTACCGAATGACGAAACGATTTTCTGAAGTACTCGGGTGATTTAGAAGCCAACCTATTATACATCGTGCTTATGATTTACATAATAGATCGATATAAGGTTTAAACGTATGAGCGGTTTCTTTGAAATACATCATTGAGAACGGAGGCTTTTGAAACTAAATGCATCGAGAGTACGATTTGTAGTTCATTTTTGGCGTGAAATTTCAACCTATTTTAATAGGTCGCGTGATTATCTTGGAAAAATGTGGATTTTCCATCAGAGAAGTGCACCACTTACTGTTTTTGAAGTTGAAAAATTTGATAATTTTTTGGCTTTATTTTCTTGATTACTTTGGAATTTTGATCTATTTCGATATTTCTCATGACGAGTATGATGAAAATGAATAGATTACTCTATTACTCTTCTTTCGTTCCTTTGATATTTTGTTGAAAAGAAATTTCTGAAAAATTCACGTGAATTGAATGCTAAATTTCAACTCTTTTTCATGAACCAGTGAGTCGTTTTCGCAATTAGAAATATGTTCAGAGTGTTACACCGTGTATGGCCAACTTGGATATTTTTTTTATTTTTTAGCTGAGTTGTTCTTAAAAGCGATAGCTATTACAGCCTACCTGATTTGTGAACTGTGAAAGAGTTCGAGGAGGGGGGGGTCTTCAAATCTTGGCGTTTCAAATCATTCATTGTAATAATTTGGCCAATATCCAACTCCTTAGTATTGGTACATATCGATGCTTTTCTTCAAAAACCATGTAAGTCCAAATATATAAATTTTTCAGGAACGAGTATTTTATTTTGGGTGACAGACTTACGAGGTTTCTTTTTTTACGGATAGAAGCGCTAGTTGATGATTTGGACTTACGAGGTTTTCAAAATCGAATTCCTCGATTTTTTTTACATAAGAAACCATTTACGTAAGTCCAAAATATATAAATTTTTCAGGAGAGGTACGAGTATTTTCTTTTGATGACAGACTTACGAAGTTTCTTTTTTTACGGATAGAAGCGCTAGTTGATGATTTGGACTTACGAGGTTTTTAAAATCGAATTCCTCGATTTTTTTACATAAGAAACAACTTAAAAGTGAATTACGTGGTTTTTGAAGAAAAGCATCGATATTCTTCTCCCCTTCATGAAATTCGCTCAAAATTTGGTGAGAGACTCTTCTTAAAAATGTATCAAAAGTACTTTTTTATTTTTTCGATATACCTCAAAATGGCGGATCACTCAAATTTTGAGGGAAGTTGGAGAAAGGGTAAATAGCTCAAAATTTTTGTTTTTAATTTCATGTAAAAGAGTGAGTCACAGACACCAACATATCCAAATTTCAACTTCCTAAATGCATTTGGAGGAGAGTTGGAGAAAAAAAGTTTTTTTTAAGGAATTATTGATCTATGAAATTTGTTGAATCTTCCATATCACCTTATAAAATGAATGTAGAAAAGTCAAACTTTGTGTGTGTGGTTAGTTAGCGACCGAAATATGACCTCTCAAATTTGGGTAAATATAGATCATTCATTCTTACCGGTAATGTTGAAGGGGAAAATGAAGAATCATTGTCTTTGTTGAAAACACGACCACTTCGTTATCTCACTTTATTTCATAATGAACAAAAATGATACGAGTTAGGATCATATAATTATGTGTTTATAAAAATGAGCACGAAGGAGAGGAAAAGCTCATTAATTTCCTTCAGTTCTCAAAATGTTATTGAAAATTTTTGAACGTGGTGTTATATATGTCATGTGACTAAGTGAGTCACAATGACTAACGTGTTCAAATTTCAGCTTCCGAAGTGAATTTAGAGAAAAGTTGAAACAATAAACGTCTTTTAGAGAGGAGGAAATCGAGTCATGAAATTTCGTGAGTTTCCGTTCTCCTAACAAAATTTACTTGGAAGGCTCAAAGTAGTAAGAGCATCGGTATGGTTCGACGCCGCGAAGTCGATCACGCCACCTGATTATGTCACATTGTGTTGTTTACTGTTTTTCGCGACATGCGCGCGCCGCTGCAGCAGTAGCGAATGTTGTTTACAACTTGATAGTCACCTTAGGCCCCGCCCACTTGTAAATAGGTTTTCATTTTGTGTTATTACTATATGAGCACTATGAGCAGTGACAATGAAATCAACGCATTAATGAGACTCGCTTATTCAAGCCTTAAATGAGCTCTGTACGCAGAAATACAATCTACCTTTTAGGAAGTTTCGCGAGTATCCTAAAGGGTATGAGTTCAGAGTAAGGTATTTTTTACGTTATCATAATGATGAGGATACCTTTGCGAGACATATCAAAAAGAGATGTTCACAAGTCAGTCGCTGGGATAGCAATGACAGACCGCTCTGCTTTTCCTCTATAATTTTTTGGCGAAGTGGACGGGGCGTAAGGTGACTTTCAAGTTGTAAACAACATTTTCTGATGGTGCAGCGGCGCGCGCATATTGCGAAAACAGTAAACAATACAACGTGTTATAATCAGGTGGCGTGATCGACTTCGCTACGTCGTACCATACCAATGCTCTTACTTTGCCGAAAGTTTATATTATATGGGGTTCATTTAGAACTAGAATACGTATGGCCTCTTGAATTCGAAAAAAATTTGAGGGAGACTTGCGGAGCCTCACTTGGCTGAAATTCGATAAATATGGGCTCATGTGATTTTTGTTAGCAAGAAGTAATACATATCTGAAATTCAACTTCTTAGGTGGTTTTAGATGGGATAGATGAAAATTTTGAAACATGGTTCGGGGTATAACCTATGGGCATGGAGAAGTTAACGAACAAGTCTCCAATAAAAGCTCAGCTCCAGTTATATTGCACGGCTGCTTACTTTTTTTCTATATTTTTCGTTGATATTTGGACAGTAATTTCAATTTTTCAAATTAGGTAATTTCATTTTTTTAAATTTTTTCGGTATCGTGCATTTATTGGTTATCAAAACAAAGAAATGTAAAACGAAGCTAATTTTTTGACGTTTTGCCAGCATAACGATTAATTAATCCGCTTGAAGGTATTGACTTTCATACTTGACTACATCACGTATTCGATGGTCTTTCAATCATGTGTTGTGTCTTCCTTAATTCGCTTTTCCATCACGAATCCATCTTGTAAAATAAATAAAAGCCGAAAACGTTTACTAAATACTTCTGAAATTCATTGTCAATATCGATGGACACATTAGAACCAGCAAGTCATTTTGTATTTACAAAATAATATCTGGTGAAATCACGACCAAATAAAGGTACCAAGTGAAGCATAAATTCGTGGCTAGGATGACCGATGGCCGTCGCGGTGACGATTTCTGCAAACGCCGAGTCATAACTGGTTGAGTTAGTATCAAGGTACATGAACCAGGAAGAAGCACGAAATCGCCCTAAAGTTTATTAGCTTCCGGATTGATAGGCAGCGTTGGAGTTATGTATGATGTGAGAATCGTAAAGAGGGAATGTTTACGTGAAGGACAAGCTCGCAGCAGTATGATGAATGGAATTATTGAAACGTGGTTTGTAAACCTGAATAACTCGGACGACCTAATTATAATTAATATAAATTGGAGATATTTTTTTTAACTCGATTTGTAATTTTTCGAGCGAAGTTTTTAATGAAAGAACTGAAAGTTTGAATCATTTGTGAGGGAGAGGGAGAGAGAAGGGTAATCTCAGATCTTCAAGTTTCATATCGTTTGGGCTCAATTGGTCGATGTTCGATTTTATTCTTGTTTTGCTCGAAATTTCATCAGAGATGTTCTTATGAATATCTGAAATTATTGTTTTCAAAATTTAATTTCATTTGTAATTTTTATTTACTGAAATTTTAAGCGGTTTGAAGGAGTTCTAAAAACCTCAAGATTTTCAATTATAGTCTCATGTAATAGGGTCAGTCGAGGAGACCAATACATCCATCTTAATTACAAATTGAGAGAAATTGAAGCCTATGAATCTGGTCTAATGTCAGGTTCTTCCTCTTGAAGGTTATGTAATCACAAGTCACACAAATCAAATACCAAAGCATTAGAACTCCTTGATAATATGACTAGAGTAACGCATAAATATTATATCGATTTCATTATTACAAAACATTTATTAAGATGAGGAACTTTAAGGTATGGCACTTTATTCCATCCCATGTACTAATGCTACAATTATACATTTTTTGTTTTAGGTAAGCACATACGAATGCTATATAAAAAAATCACTTTATCCATAGAAATGCGGCTGCTATTTGAACAAGTATATGCATCAGTCAGAGCGCAAGTACATTTATTTATTGTATTATTATACAGGGGTGGCCAAAAGTCAGTGTACGTTATCCAGTTTTTAGTAGGTAACGCTTTGCCATGGCTACGAGTTCGTTATCATATCCTACATGTTTCTCTTCGCGATTCTGTTCATAATGTCGTCGCGTAGGATGTTTCATTATCATTTCGTATACATGATGTCCTATAGTAAATTTTTGCCGCCGCCCCCTCCCCCGCCAAAAAAAATCATGAAAAATTTTCATGCAGAATATTTTTTTAACGTTCATTTCGTTACATAACCCAAACTTTTGAGTTTAATTTAAAATTTAAAAAAAATGTAAGCAGCCATGTCACATTAATAGAGCCGAATTTTTAACTAAGGCTTGATTAGGTTTGGAAATGATGTAGCTAAGCCCTTCATGTCTACAGGCCACAACCAATGCCAAGCCTGAAAACCTCTTCTTCATCTCTTCCAGAAACTACTTAAGAAATTAAATTTAGAATAAATGTAGTCTTTCTTGCCATGCATCAAGTACATGAACACGTATTATTCGAATTATATCTACTCGAGGTTCTTCAAATTAACTTCAAATTTTCACGATCCGTCATTTTGGTCCATTTTGAATCAAAGTAAAGGGGTCATATTCTGGTCATTAACCAACCCTACACACGACGTTTGAACTTTCTTTCACCTCCAAAAACGGTTTTTTGCTCTAACTCTTCTCTAAATGCACGTAGGAAGCTAAAATGAAAATAGGTTAGTCACTTCGGCTCATTTTATCATATGACACCACAATGAAAAAATTTCAACCTCTCTTAGATAACCTCTCCTTTTCTCCTCCAATATGACCTGTGAAGTAAATTTTGGGTATAACACACTTCTTATCCCAAACAATCGAATGAATTAATATTAATTACATTTCAACTGATTTGAGGCTCCTCAATCCTCTTTTGATTATACACCCTTCTGCATCCACTTCGATCCAAATTCAAAAGGTCGTATTCTGATCATCAACTAACACTATACACAAAGTTTGACCTCTCTATGCGAAAGATTCAAGGAATTTCGTGACTCAAAACTTCCTCAATAAACTGGTTTTTGCTCTAATTACCCTCCAAATACGCTTAAGAAACTGGAATTTAGATATGTTGGTGTCCGTGACTCACTCTTTTATATGAAATCAAAAACAAAAAATTTAAGCTGTTTACCCCTTCTCCAGGTTTCCTCAAAATTGTAGTAATTCGCCATTTTGAATTTTATTGAAAAAACAAAAAAAGTAATTTTTTCGCATTTTCAAAAAGAGTTCCTCGCCAAATTTTGAGCAAATTTCAGAGGAAAGTATATGAATTGTACCGAAGATGATTACAAATAATTTGAATCGCAAAGATTTGAAGACCACACCCTCTTCCGACCCCCCAACCTTCCCAAATCAGGTTGGCTGTTACAGCTATCGTTTTTATGTTGAAAACTCAGCTAAGAAGTTGGAGCGTTTTACAATTAATTTATCACTCGCATAAGTTTGACTACCTATCGAGTGTGTTTCACCCGCATTTTTTTTTTTTTTTTGAAATATTTTTTCATATTATCAACTACCCTATATTTTTGAAATAGGTAGATTTTTTTTTTTAATTCAATTTTACGTTCAATTCCAAATAATTTTCTGGTTTATTAATCATATTATTATTATTTATTTATTTATTTTTTTTAATTTTTCCTTTTATTAAAAAAATAATTTAATACAATTGTTTCTCTGTTGAGAAGTAAGGGATTAATTTATAGGGCCATAAGTAAAATAGAAGGGTTCATTTGCATCCTACTAACATTATTTGTATTTGTTGCACGACAAAGTCTATAGTCAATAATTTACCAAAAAGATATATACGAAATGCCCGTTTTGACAACTGCTGAAAGACTAAGGGCCAAATTTATAAGCGATACTCATCTCCTAATTGAGTATATATGAAGAGAAATGTGCACGATTTGAAGCGAGTAATGAAATACATTTTTCTGCGTTGAGTGATACATTAGGCCATACGAAGTTGAAGCAATCAGCAAAATTAATAAAATTTATTGAGCACATATTGCTCAGTTTTTAAGGAATGTGATATTTACTTGAAGCTGGTCGCTTTACTCTGTATATTGTGATATAATTGGTCACTCGTTACACTCGAATACTTCTTGTAATGTATCAACAATTTCAACTTTTACATTACGCTTTCGATATTTCTTTCAGCAGTAACGTGGAAACGGTAATAAACAAAAGGCAGATTTTGATGCTCATAAACTATATATTAATTTTATAATAATTATTATGATAAATTCCCACCACCTTAAAATACTTTATATAGTATTACTAAAAAACAAAAAACAAATTCCCACCACCGCAGAATACTTATATAATATTATTTATTAAACTAATATACTTAATATTAAAATAAAAATAGTAAAACATCGTCTCAATTATGAGGTTATAGAATTACAAAAATTTTTATGTTTTGGCTAAATACCAAAATATTGGTCACTTCATCTTTTTTTTATGTTTTTCAAAATCTTGGTTTGGTAGACGAACCTTCTCAAATTTCATTGTAGGTAAACATTATATTATTTAAATGAAGTGATTATAATTTTGAGTAATTGAAACTTCATACCGAATGAAATTTTAATGTACCTATATTTTAATGAACATATGACCTAGCAGATACAGTGATGTTTGGAAACTGACACTGTTTTTTATATGGAAAAAATTGAGAACTAAATAGTCACCTCATACTACATAAATTTTATAAAACTACATAATAATAATAAAATAATTTTTTTTGCTTTAAAAAAGAATCAACAAATTCTTATGAAACTTATGCTCCATTATTCGCCTTTCCAACACGGAAACGGAATAATGGTTCCTCTCCTTCAACATATACTTCATCCTGTTTTTCCTTCAATTTAATCAACGATTGACGAGCATATTCTAGAATATAAAAATAAAATGATCTTTATCACTAATAGATTCAGGAAGTCCAGAGAATAGTGGTATGAGAAGGAAAAATCCGAGAGGGTAGCTTATTGGTAAAGTAATGATTACGTATACTCACTTCCAAAAGGCACATACTTGTCTATACAAATTGCTAAAGAAATACAAAAATATGAGTGAAAAAAATATTCCGTTGATAGTAAATATTTTAAGCATTAATTTGATAATACCATAGATGAAACATACATAGATAGCCCACCGTACGTTAAATTTTTATCACTCAAAAACTGAGTTGGAATCGTTTTTTGCTAATATCTTGGAAACAATTCAAGATATAGGGCTTGCAAATGACTCATTTTAAAGAGATTGGAATAGAGAATCATTTAATTTTTCTAAAGTTACTCCTGTCCGTTTACTTTTGCAATTAATTTCGAAAAACGATTTTTTTACTTTACTATGAATTATCTCAAAAAGTAAATCAATAACGATTGTTTTTTAATAGTGAAACACATTCAGAATTTTATGCTCTTTCGAATGAGCTACTTGTAAAGTTTCTATCTATATTCTTTCTTGAGATATTTGCAAAAAACGAAGCAATAAGTCTAATTTATTCTTAGTACTGGAGCTCATTCACAGAGAGCGCTCTAAAAAATGAATTAGTTTTATTAAAATAGCTCGAGACTCACATCGATGGCAATAATATTTTAGTATTGAATCATGTATAAAATGTTAAGCTCTTTCGAATAAGCCATTTCCGAACACTCTAACTCAATTTTTTGCCTAGATATTAATAAAAAACTTTCTGGCTCCTTTTTCAACATTTATGAGTGATAAATTCGATATACCGACGGGCTATCTATGTATGGTTAATCTATGATAATACTTATAATGAAAGAAAATTATTAAAATAAAATTAAATTGAAATCACTTACGCTCAGTGGCGTTTAAATACTCGATTAAAGCATCTGTTCACATATTATACACATAAAAGAATAAAACTTAGATATCACCATAGTAGACTGGAGAATTTTCGATATGAAATATTTTATGTAAACAAATTTCATTTATGCTGATTTAATAATCATTAATATACCTACTTACCTATTGCTTTTATTTTCTCCTTTCTAGTTTTCTTTAGCAAATCTTTTTCGCTATCTCGTATCAAACTGCCTTCCGCTTGTTTGACACATATAAGGACATAATCATTGATATCTGTGGAAGTCAAATTATGTGCTTTAAAAGGTGAGCGCATGTAGTTTGTAAATACTTATCTATACTTTATAAACAAAAATGCATAGGGGTGGAGGGATTTCGGGCCAATATTTGCAAAAGCATCCTTGACCAAAATTATATAACCTCCCCCTCCATGGTGGAATCCTTGACTCGAAGTATTCTTGCTGGTACATTGATAAAAACTCGTTGATTGCAGCCCCATTCCACTTCTTTCCATTAATTTTTATTTTTTTATTTTAAAAGATAATTATGTTGAAACTCGAACGTCAAACCAAAATATTAATTAAAAAAACGTCGAAAGGACGAAGAAAGTATGGATTGTCTAATCAAAAGGAGTTTTGGGCATCACGTGTTGAACAAGTGTAGTAGCGAGTGAAAAACTTCACAGACTACGCCATTCACACGGGCAAGTTTACTAGAATCAAGTTACTTGATCTAGTAAACTTGCCTCAAAGTTTGACGTCTCTACTGACATTTGGTGAGGAGATATCGAAGATTCGTGAAATTTCTTGTAGTGATTTCCCCTACAAAAACGGTAGAATTTTTTGTTTAGTTGTTCATACGTGTAGCTCATTTTTACTGCGTGAATTTTCACGCTATTTTGATGAGTAAATTCTAGGCTCAAGTTGGCTAGGGTAAAATTGTTTTTGGAGAGCTGAAACTTTTTGCGGGATCATTTGTAGGCACAATAAACATTTCAAAGGGTGGTAAGGAAAACAGTTTCCAAATTCAAATTCGCTTTTTAAGTGCCGCCCAAATGTACATACATGAGGCATACTTATTATTTATTGATTTGTTTCGGTTGAAAAATCAACTCCATGAAACATACTGTTAGATGAAGACGAAATAACATTTAAAAGCGGCAAAGACCGTAGATACAGGCGTTTCACAAAAACGACTGGAGTATCTCTCTATATATTAAAATGAAAATGAAATCGGTTTTGAGATGCGCGCGCATCCTTGTTTTGAATAGCAGGTATAAAAGGTATACAAAGAAAAAAAAACGTAAGCAGCCATGCCGCATTACTGGAGCTGAGTTTTTAATTGGAGCTTGTTTTGATTTACTAATAACCTTGCTTAATCGTTCATGACTAGGCCACACCCAATACCAAGTCTGAAAACCCCTACCCTATCCTTTCCAAAAACACTTAAGAAGTTGAATTTGGCACAAATGTAGTATTTCTCGCCATGAAATAATCATGTGAACATATATTTCTCAAATTATAATTATTTGAGGGTCCTCAAATTATCTTCAAATCTTGATAATCCGCCATTTTGGATCCATTTTGACTCAAATGTAAGTGGTTATATTCTGGTCACAAACTAATCCTACACACAAAGTTTTACCATTCTAGGCCGATTTGGTGATGAGATATGGAAGATTCATGAAATTTCCTGCAGCAATTTCCTCTCCAAAAGCCGTTTTTTGCTCTAACTCCCCTCCAAAATCACTGAGGAAGCTAAAATCAAAATACGTTTGTCACTTGGGCTCATTTTATCATATGACACAGCAATAAAAAATTTTCGACCCCTCCTGTACCCCCACCACTATTTTAGGTTGATAACCCCGCCTTCCCCCTCCAACATCATGTATGGAAGTGAATTCGGGATATAGTATACAACTTATCCCAATAACCATATGAATTCATATTAATTACATTTTTACCAACTTGAGGCTCCTCAAGCTCTACTCAAAATTTTGATAATCCGCCATTTTGAATCCATTTTGATCCAAATTCAAGAGGTCATATTGTGGTCACCAACTAACCTCACACACAAAATTTGACCTCTTTAACTTGATTTGGTGGGAGATATGGAAGATTCAAGAAATTTCATGACTCAAAACTTCCTCAAAAAGCCGTTTTTTGATCTAACTCCTCTCAATATGCACTTGAGGAAGCTGAAATTTGGATATGTTAGTATCCGTGACTCACTCTTTCATATGAAATCAAAAACGAAAAATTTGAGCTATTTGCCCCTTCTCCAGCCCCCTCAAAATTTGAGTGATCCGCCATTTTGAAATTTATCGAAAAAACAAAAAAACTATTTTTGCGTATTTCAAGAAGAGTTCCTCACCGAATTTTGAGCGAATTTTATCCACACCCGCCTGCGCAAGGTGAGTGACACAAAAAACGCAATTTTCTCAAAAACAGGTTTTTGCTAACTCTCCTCAAAATGTATTTAGCAAGCTGAAATTTGAATATGTTGGTGTCCGTGACTCACTCTTTCATATGAGATCAAAAACGAAAAATTTGAGCTATTTGCCTCTTCTCCAGCCCCCCCTCAAAATTTGAGTGATCCGCCATTTTTAAATTTTTCGAAAAAACAAAAAAAGCACTTCTGCGCATTTTCAAGAAGAGTTCCTCACCAAATTTTAAGCGAATTTTATGAATACTCGCCGGCGCTACGCTGGAAAAAAAAATATATACACCAAAAAGTTGGACATTTGCCAGATGATTACAAATGGTCTGAAACGCAAAAATTTGAAGACCCTTCCCTCCCCCGACCTTCCCTTCCCAAATCAGGTAGGCTGTAATAGCTATCGTTTTTATTGAAAACTCAGCTAAAAAGGTTGTAAATTTTAATAAAAGCCTTGTACATGCACAAGGGTAAGTCATAAAATTGTTTTGAGTAGCAGGTATAAAAAGTATAAAGGATAGCAGCTATACAAAAAGGAAAAAAATGTTAATTTTTATTGCGAGCCCCAAAGGGGCGAGGAGGCACTAGTTAATTATTATATTTGAATCAAGCAAATAAATAATCAGTATCAACGGACAAGTGGTGTTATGTATTGTAACTAGCAATGTTCAATGGAATTATGACTTACACATCTCTTTGTATTTGGTAAGACCTGTAAAATATGTAGATGTATATATGTATGTAGTTATCAGATTAGTGATGTCTCTCAGAAAAAGAAAAAAGAAAAAAAATTAAAATTAGTTCGATATGTACGATGGTTTTTATTAAAAATAATATTTAGAAGTGATAGAAATGCATTTCATTGACTACAATCTTCAATTAAAAGAGATTTGATGTTTACGACTGAAGCATCCGATGTTTTAATTGGTGCTTCAATATATATCGCGTGAACAACATTCGAATAAATAATAAAGCGTTGATATAATATTTAAAAATTAAATGTAACTCATTAAAAGTTACAGAAGTCAGTAGGAAAAACTGATTACATACTACATAGTACTCAACTACCCACTTACATTTTTGAAATTCGTTTAATGCAGAGACTTGTAAAATCTCTGAGAATTCTTTCAAAACATTTTCGAAAGGGATTACAAAACCTGGTTCTATACCTAGTTAATAATAATAAATTATTAGATTAAATTTCAGCTTTTTTTTAATATTTAAATAAAATGTAAATTTTTATAATGTTCCTCGTATGTCCATTTCTAGTTCTTACGTTCATCCGTAAACGGTCATATTATAAATAAATTCTTACCCCCATCTTGGTGCGGCTCCACTATTCCTGCAACATAATATTTCACCAGTGACAAAAAGTTATAGAAATTACTATACATATCTGTGGGAAACCTTTAGATTTAAATTTTCGTAATCATTTTATTGCCATTCAACTCCACTTACCTACAATCGCAAAAAGACCTAAAATCGCGACGAAGTTCGACATTGTAACGATAATGTAATAACTGTAGGCGGCCTACGAAACGACGAATAGTTACACGACAGAAGGAAAAAATTCAACGTCAGTTGGTATTCGGTTACAAGAATGTGGAAAAATGAACTTACATCGAGTGTATTTATTTGGCAAAAATTCGCCGATTTTCCATGGTGGAAATTTTCGCCTAGACAAGGTTGCTTGGTATTTTGTTTATTTAGGTACAATATATCACGTCAAATCGCAATAAAATCCATGTCTGAGAAGGTGAAAAGCAAACTTTATGGGAACATCTGGCATAGCATGCATGCTCGTATGTACGTATACGTATAGAAAAATGGCGGTGAAGTAGCGATGTTTGTTGAATCGCAAAGTTTACATAGTAACTGTTCGACGTACGTAGAAGGAATGTAATAGTTTGAAAAATTTTCCCTACAGAAAAACTTCGAAGCATATTATGCCGAGAAAACCACTCGGTTTTATCAATGGTGTGAACTTCGAAATGCCAATGATAATTAAGATTTTCTACTATCTTGTAATTGTTTATACACATAGGTACAAGTTCTTGTCTATGTTAGTGGGTTTACCAAATTTCAAGCTTTCCTACACCTAATATAACACATCGTAGATAGTATTACGTCTGTTCGCATGTTACCTCTCAACTGGAAGTTGCAGTTTATGCTTTTCTATTTACTGATTGAACTGGGATGAACTACCAGATTTTTGCTGCTAGAATAAAAACACACATGTTTGTGCAATAATGTATAATGGTCGGACTTCCCATTCTAGCGGAGTTATACTGCTAAATGATTGCTCATCTCTATGATAAGAAGGAACATCGTAATTATTAATTACGTTGGTAGAATTATGGTCAAGCTCCACATTATCTATAGGTATTATAAAGTTGCCGTTTTTATTCCGGGTATCACGCACGTTCTACTGAACGGATTTGGCTGAAATTTCAGCAGTGTATTCGAACAATCGTGTAGATGGTTTTTGCAAAGTTTCGTCGCAAAAGCAAGATGACCAATGTTTTAATATTAGAGGAGACCTTGGCAAGTTGTAAAAATTTCACATTTCATGGGCGATAGCATCTGTACAATTATTGAGATAGTCCAGTCAAATTGCGACAAAAACACGTGTTAACCAGGACTAATTGGGGGCCAAAGTTTTTCTGCGGAAATTTGTAACTAATGGTGTCTGTAATAACACCTAACTTTTCCCCAGAAATCGCATCGTTGCTTCTCCCCCAAAATCCACATTTGTGCCCCCAAAACTTGTTTTTTGCCAATAACATGCGTTCTAATCTAGATACAGAAAAAAAGTCGAGTAAAGAAATGAAGCTGAACAAATTCCCAACAAAAAATATTATTACACATTCTTTGCTCAAGTTGATACAATCGTGAGAAAACGCTCTTGAAACGGGCCACTTTCATTGCACTTAGGGCCATAGCGCGACGTTTGATATACCCTACCACGTTACGCTAATGTTTAATGTTCTCATCGTGCAAATAGACTACTGGCATGGGAGAAATTTTGGTTTTTCTAGAAAATTGATCTATTTGTAGTATAGTTATGAGTAGTATAAAATATAATGCAAAACAATACAGGAAAAATAGGGATTTTTCATATACATTAGAAATAGTTTGAAAGCCCCTGATTATTGAAAAAATAGGTAAATAATTATTTTTCTGAAATTCAGAAGGCAAAATATCGCCCTTGCACACAAAAAATTTAAAAATTGTTGAAAATAAATTTTTTTGAACAATTTTTGATGCATCATAAAATTTTCTAACTTTGACCTGATTATTCAGGGTATAGATATTAACTTGAAAAACTTAAATTTTTTGGGTATACTTTTGAGATTATTTTACAACTATCAACCGCTATTCCTGATCGATTTTCGAGAAAAACCAAAATTTGTTCACCTCAGTAGTCATTTGCGCGATGAGAACATGAAACATTAACGTAACGCGGTAAGGTATATCAAACGTCGCGCTATGGCCCTATGCGCAATGAAAGTAGCGCGTTTCAAGGGCCTTTTCTCGCTATTCTATCAAAGTGAGCAAAAAATGTGTAATAATATTTTTTATGGGAAATTTCATCAGCTTCATTTTTTAACTTGACTTTTTTTCTGTATCTAGATGAGGATGTGTGTTATGGGCAAAAAACTGGTTTGGGGGCACAAATGTAGATTTTGGGGGAGAAGCAACAGGGGGATTTTTAGGGAAAAGTTGGTGGTAGTTATGGATACTATTGGCTACAAGATTCTGCAGAAAAATTTTGGCCCCCAATTTGTCCCGGTTATAAACCTAATTTGACTGGACTAATAATTGAATATCAACTTCCAAAATGCCTTATAAGTATATCGATTACTATACGAAGCATTTTGAACCTGTACAAATGAGTAGTGGAGAAAAAACCGTTTGTTTCCTCTGGTCCTATTCTCGTTCCAACTCATAATTAGTATTTTTGTTTTCTTTTACTTCCGTTTTTTTAACGTTTATGTTCATGTCCTCGTTCATTACTTTGTTCTGAACTTTGATGCCTCTTGTTTTTGATTCTCAAATGTGTGCCCAATTATCGTGCATCATAAAATGTGTAAAATAGCGAGGGTATTGCACAACTTCCATCAGAGGCGGACTATGAATTTTACCGCCTGTGGGCAGTAAATTTTTGCCGCCGCCCCTCCCCCTCCAAAAAAAAAATCATGAAAAATTTTCATGCAGAATATTTTTTTAACGTTCATTTTGTTACATAACTCAAACTTTTGAGTTTGATTTAAAATTTTTGAAAAATGTAAGCAGCCATGTCACATTACTAGAGCCGAATTTTTAACTAAGGCTTGATTAGGTTTGGAAATGATGTAGCTAAGCCCTTCATGTCTACAGGCCACAACCAATGCCAAGCCTGAAAACCTCTTCTTCATCTCTTCCAGAAACTACTTAAGAAATTAAATTTAGAATAAATGTAGTCTTTCTTGCCATGCATCAAGTACATGAACGCATATTTTTTAAATTATATCTACTTGAGTTTCCTCAAATTATCTTCAAATTTTGATTCCTCTCTAAATGCAGGTAGAAGCTAGAATAAAAATAGGTTAGTCACTTGGGCTCATTTTATCATATGACACCACAATAAAAAAATTTCAACCACTCGTGAGACACCCCTCCTCCTCTCCTCCAATATCATCTATGAAAGTACATTTGGAATGTACATTCATTCGAATGAATTAATATTAATTACATTACCACCAATTTGAGGCTCCTCAAGCTCTACTGCAATTTTGATAATCTGCCATCTTGTATCCATTTTGACCCAAATTCAAGAGGTCATATTCTGGTCACCAATTAACCGTTCACACAATGTTTGACCTTTTTACATTGATTTGGTGAAGAGATGTGGAAGATTCAAGAAATTTTATGACTTAAAACTTCCTCAAAAATCCACGAGTATATATATTTTTTTTCCACCATGCGTAGCGACGGCGGGTATTCATGAAATTCGCTCAAAATTTGGTGAGAGACTCTTCTCAGAAATCTAACAACTACATTTTGTTTTTTTGAAAAAATTCAAAATGGCGGATCACTCAAATTTTAAGGTAAGCTGGAAAAGCGGCAAATAGCTCAAAATTTTTGGTTTTAATTTCATATGGAAAAGTGAGTCACAGACAGCAACATATACAAATTTTAGTTTTCCAAGTGTATTTTGAAAGAAGTTAGAGCAAAAAACGGCCTTTTGAGAAAGCTTTGAGTTGTGAAATTTCTCGAATCTTCCATAGCTCCTCACCAAATCAATTTAGAAAGGTCAAACTTTGTGTGTGGGGTTAGTTGGTGACCAGAATATGACCACTTTAATTTGGATCAAAATGAATCCGAAATGGCGGATTAACAAAATTTGAGTAAAGCTCGAGGAGCCTTAAGTTGGTAAAAATATAGTTAATATGAATTCATATGAATATTGGCGATAAGAAATATACTATATCCCCAAATCAACTCCATACATGATATTAGGAGGGGAGAGGGAGGGGTTATCGAACATAAAATGTGGTGGGGTACACGAGCAGTGTTACCAGTCTGGCATAATTCGAAGCTCCTCTAACATCGTGATTTTCAGATCTAGCATCAGCATAATGGCTAGCATAATCACACTTCATTTTGGCATAATCAGCCATAATCAAGCATAATTTTTTTTTGAATCTGCAAGCAGTGCTCCATGCAAGAAATTATAAAACTTCAAAAATCGTTAATTCGGTTGTCTGTACAATACTCATCTGTGGAGATAGCTGCTGCCGGCCGGTTTGAGGCATGTAAACAATCAAGAATACCAAGTCAAAAAACAAGATGAAATCTGTTTTTTATTTACAAGCTCCCAGCTAAGATATATCTAGCGACTTGGAAAAAAAATTTAGCATAATTTGCTGGCATAATCAATTTAGGTTTCTAGCATAATGTAGCATAAATTTTTATCGTCAAAGTTTGCCGAAAAACATCACACCTCCTTGAAAATAATAAATTTTAAACATAGACTACTAAAGATTGGGGAAAAAATCTGGCATAACGAATCTGGCATAATTTATTTGGCTTTCTGGCATAATCTAGCATCAACTTTTGCTCAATCTAGCATAGAAAAAAAAATTTTATTGGCAACACTGTACACGAGAGGTTGAAAATTTTGTATTGCTATGTCATACGATAAAATGAGCCCAAATGACTAACTTATTCTGATTTTAGCTCCTCAAGTGAATTTGGTGGGGAGTTAGAGCAAAAAATGGCTTTTGGAGGCGAAATTGCTGTAGGAAATTTCTTGAATCATCCATATCTCATCACCAAATCGGCCTAGAAAGGTAAAACTTCGTATGTAGGATTAGTTAGTGACCAGAATATGACCTCTTCAATTTAAATCAAAATGGATCCAAAATGGCGGTTCGTCAAGATTTCAAAATAATTTGACAATCCTCAAATAGTTATAATTTGGGACGTATGTGTTCATATCATTATTTCATGTACATTTGTTCCAAATTCAACTTCTTCAGTGATAGCGTAGGGGTTTTCAGACTTGGTATAGGGTGTGGCCTGTAGTCAAGACGGGTTTAGCAACGTTATTACCAAACCAGAGCAAGCCCTAGTTAGAAACTCAGCTCCAGTAATGCGGCATGGCTGCTTACGTTTTTTTTATTGCGATATGATCTTTGATTTCGACCTTAATGGAAAATTTCGGTCATCGTTTTATTGTATAAATAGCATATTCGATGTAGTATTCGCTGGTCGATGGTTAGAGATTGATCTTATGAGAGCGATGCCCTACATAGACCAGACGCGTTTTCATTTATAGTGTTAGTTACTTCCTGCGTTGTATAGGTGACTGTATCGGTGTCGCAGAATCCCTACATATGAGTGTCGGATCTTCTGTCTTTGTTCGTGTCCATTTGATTAAATTGCGGAGACAATAAAACATCCGTGCTATGCAGTTGTGTATAACTAGTCATGCTATGTAGACGAGTACTTAGTAAACAATTTTCATAGATGGAAACCGCCTACTATAGAAGTAGTTTACGTAGGATTAGGTCAATAATACTGGTTCATCGTTCATATATGTACACGCCCTACTAAAAGCGTTAGATCACACTGACCTCTATGCTATTCGCTAGTATTACAGTGATAGCAATGTCACGGCTGGACGTTTGTCAACACGTGAGTGTATCGGCGTCTATATTCATTTCTTTACGTTATCTAGTTGATCCTATAGAGCATATATTAAGCGAGCAAAACACCTATGCTATTATACGAATGGACTTCTGTACATTCTTCGAAGATGAAAACTTCAGCATGGTAATGCCCCACGACTCAAGATCATTAACGTAAACTAGGTCAATGAATGAAACGTTTTCTAAAAATTACCCTTTTCGCTTCACTAATTACTTCGTATTCGGTATCGTCTCCACCGACGACCGTGAAATCAACATGAACCGGCATGTCGTCTCATTACTGTTCGGTGATGACGAACATTTTTATTATAACAGCTTAGACGGGATTTTTTTTCGATCGAGCGTCGGCCATTGATCGCAAATATGGAAATTAAAAGGCACGTATTATAGTAACCGTTTGTCGAAGAAAGAAACGCTCAGTCACGCGATATAATGCGCTAGTGTAATTAAAGTGTATTAAATTGTCGAGTCTACGGTATCCTAATTACAGGGATTACCGATTGCTGATGTGCCTTTGTGGAAAATATGCACTCTGAGGTCTTATTAAAATGCAGAGTGGTATCGAGCGATGTATCGTGGCTACGTGGTTGCTATGTGTGGTAGATTCTTCGTCGAATATCGTATGCTAAATAATTGCGAGGGTAT
>CM019754.1:39388106-39477025 GCA_009761765.1 Phenacoccus solenopsis | reverse complement strand
GCTGCGATTCTATAAAATTTGACTCCAGCTTCGTCCCTGACTCCGGAGTTAAGGTCATAGTTGGAATCATTTTGGATTCATTATGACTCCGAATCTACATTCAGTCCCGGTTCTTGCAATTAGTACAATAAGTTGGACAAGAATTACATACAAATGCAGCTGAAAATTACAAAAAAATATTATTAAAAAGTCTGTTAGGTAATATGTGAGTTGTCATACTGGCAAACTATCGATAGTATCAGTATTGCTTTTTGAGGAGTTCGAAGTATTATAGATAGTAAAAAATCTAGCAAACCTAAGGAGTAGGATTTTTCATGAGAAAAACAAGGTGAAATCTCTCAAAGCTAATGACTTATTTATCATTCATTTTTAATTAGAGTTTCAAATTTTATTTCTATTATGAAAAAATTACTCCTCAGAAACTATTGATAGTTTTTCTTTTGCTCGATAGTTGCATCTCTTGTTCCGACTTTTAGTTCATAGTTATGATTGTATTCGTGACATTGTTACCAACTTCACCAAGAAATCGACCCAATAACAACCATTCAATTCGATCATTCTTTAATATCCCTTGAGCTCTTTAAATACATAATGACCGCATAGAATGGAGCATTTCCAAGCTTCAAGGTCACATCACAGCACTTTACGATCCCATTAGCCGAATGGTCGTGATCATCAACCGTACTGTCAATAATTTACCCAATATTTAACTGATTGTTGTTGGGTAATGTCTGATTTTTTTTTTTTTGTAATAACTGCAAAGTCGTTACTATTCAGGACATATTAGAGGCAGCTCTACAGTTACCACAGCGCTTGGGTGCCTATGTTCTGAATCATTTAGCTTTATCAAATTGCTGTATAATGATTCATAATGAAGATAGCTGTGCTAGAAGTTTTCCGCAACAATTTGTGAAATGTTAAGGATTCCGAAAAAGTGAAAATCAATACGTTTGTAGCATTAACACGTCATGTCAGGCTCATATTATTTTGCTCGTAATATTTTATGTAAAATACGTAAAGTCGTACGCTTGGGTAGTGTGGCTGGGTACCTGGGTTCCCATCTTTCCTGTTCACTCACTCGTTTGCTTGCTCGCTACAATCAAGTCTATATTTTTTCGAATACCTTCACTTGAACGATGAATAGGTAATTTTAGTTTTTCGTCACACCTCTTTCCCGGGAGAGGGGAAACGGCAGCGTCGGTTTTATTCTGTTTTTTACTAATTATCGTTGTGCTTTAACAGAAGTAATTTGCGACTATGTATTTCATTTATTTATTAAAAGAAATAATTATATCATTTCCACAATCTACTACCTTACATGTTCTTCGTAATTTGTTGTTAAAATCTGTTTCTCTCATGTTGAAACTGTGAAATCAGGTGGCTGAAATTGTTGTGGTGCGCGCTCTAAACTTCGTATCAGATTGTAGCGTACGTTACCAATGTAGTAGTAGTTTCCTACTCGCTGATAACGTGTCGATCAACTTGGAATAAGAGGTAGATTTAGAGCTATATGTATTTGTAACCAACCTAAGCCTTTTCGAATATACGCTAGTGTTTCCGTTAAAGCGTCTTCTTTTTGTTGGTTAAAGTCACACTCTCTGATGCGCGCTGGAGTCGGCGCAGCTCGAGAGATCTAGGTAAGCTCCCAGTCGCACCCGTCGACTACCCCTCTGTGTACGACCGCGTTCACTACAAGATAATCGCAGTAAGAAGTTAAAAAACGGATTTTTTTGTGTTCCAAAAAGCTAATTTTTTCACATTTGTTTATACCATTGTAATTACGCTAGAAGAATTAAGATGTTATGGAAGTGTATAATGGAACTTATATGACACATACGGAGCATAAAACCATTTTTACCATGTGTGCTTTGCGAATTAAGTGGTCTTGAATGCAACTGCTATGGCAGTTTGATACCCAGTAGACTACCTCTCTTCAAACACCTATAACAGTAGTGTCCATCAATGTGTTAAGGGGTGATAGTAATATTATACCATTGATGGACTTTGGCATTGTTACATCTTCAAGAAGGATAAGGAAAAACAGTTGCACAGAGACACAAGTGAAGCATTCTTCCCTGTAGAGTGAAGAATGAGATAAACCTCCCAAAAAACTAATTTCCTTTACACGTTGACTGTGATCGCATGTTGTGATGGGAAAAAGGATTTATAATTCCAAAGTAGATAATATTTATGTTGAATGTATTAGGTATCACACGAATCATTAAATAATAATGCTCATAGCGTTGCTCTGAAAAATGAAACTATCGACTCTGCGAAGAATTTTCGAAATCATGGCCAAAGATGATATAAATAGGTACAGTTTGAATTTTCACCAACGTTACGTTGCTGCTTTTGATTAATATGAAAGAGTAAACTACATGTAGAAATCGTGACCTGTCGTGAAGACGTTTGGTGCGCATTAGTTTTCAACATAGCGGCCATTTTAATACCTTAACCCAGGTTATGTATTTGAAAAAACTTCTAAAAGACGAGCTTTCGAAATAGACACGTGCCTCCTGTATAATAGCCTGTCCGCGTGTATTTTGCGATTAGAAATGGTGTGTGGATGCACACACAAGGTCGTTTTCAATTGATCAATTATTTAGTTATTTTAATCCGCGACCATTATAAAGGTGTTTGCCAGCTTATCTGCCCATGGAATTCCTGTATGTACAGTGAACTACATAAGGTGAAATTATACCATTATACCACGAGTTCCAGCTGAGAGTAAGACAAGGTTTTCTATATAATCTTTGTTATGGGGTGTCTCATAAATAGTTGTTGCAAACTAATCACGATTTTTTACGAAGACTTGGTTGGCATAATCATAAAGAAATTTTCTTTCTCTCTCATTAACCTAATGCGATAATTACCTCGATTGCTAGGTCTATCTGGTATCGCGTTTATCGGTCATCTGCATTATATTATGCTGTAGAATGTCGTTATAATGTCGAGATATCGTTTAAAATCCTATTTATTATTCATCTGGGTTGAGGTTACAATTCCGGTCTAATATTACACCAATATAATGACTTTTTGCGCGTAAAAAACAACGATAAGCCGAGTATAAATAATAGATGGGAGTTTCATTTTTGTTTCAGTCTTTATAATAGGTCTCCAACTCGGATCTGAATTCGTTCCTCTATTACCATTTCGTGTATAAATTTTGTTTTCAGTTTCTTCTACTCGATTATTAAGAGAGTTATTCATTCATTTTTTTTTCAACGTTCACAAATTTGTGGTATTTCTTTAATTCCCTTCTTAGTAGGTTACAATGTTGTAAGTATAAAAGTGAACCTGTAATTTGTATCTGCTGTATTCTCGATACGTAATACGTATACTGATTAATTATCATTTCATCAATTATCAATAATAATTTTATGGGAAGTTATCACTTTGTTCGCATATTCAAAATGAGGTCGTCCAACTTCATAAGGAACATATTTACGTGTCATACAAATGATTTCAATGATATAACGAAAGTTCAGTGGGTGTGCTTATATTTCCTTATTTTTCCTTCCTACTTATGTACCTATCTTAACGTTTGTTGAAAAGTAGAAGATAAGACCTGCGGGGAACTTTTCAGCATTGTTAAGGAGGGAGGAAAAGACGCTATCTAGATTACTATTACAACAACAAAATGAATACATATGTGATTTTTTTTTTAATGTTTTATCTAAGTGAATATAATATAATTTTAGTAAGAATGATTTCTGACTATTCTTCCTTTTCCTTTTTTCCTAAAAACAAAGAAAATAAATTTGTTAGAAACGATCAGTTTCTAAGTGAGGAGATACTAAGTTGTTAAAATTGAATAAGACAAGATGAGGAACAAACTAGCGAAGGTTAGAGAGAAGGATGAGAAAGGCTAAGAAGGCGAAGAAGATGGATAAAGAATTTTAATCACTCACGTTCAGTATTAAGTTTCATTAAGAAGGAAAATCTACTTACACTTGGTAAAGTTAAGATATTGTTGTCTGTTTCCATGACAGCAGCTGACCTCTCTTCTATGTGATTGTCACCTCCGCCGATTTCCATACTTATTCCAATTTTGTATTTTTTTTTAAACTGATATTGTTTTTTTTTTTAAATATGAATAAGCCTAAAGTCAGTCAATCTTGTTTTTTAAAATTTATCTAGCCAGAGGTGTAAGAATAATAGGAAAAATTTCTTTTTTTTTTAAATAGGTAAATCCTATCTAAACAGTGAAAAGTCACAGAGTCGAAAATTTGGAGGAAGGAATTCTAAATCTAAGTGGACTGTGAGTCCAAATTTTCGACAACGTTGATGTTTATATGCGCACTGACCGCAGCTGGTCTGGTGAGGTCATAAAACAATAGAAGAAATCAGTGAACTGAATATTGGTGCAAGGGGTATAGTAATGTACCATTAGACTAGTTGATCATTGTCCAATCATTGAAGAAAGTAGGTCTCTTTGATGAGGATATTAAATCATAGGTGATACACTGTCCCTTAAAGAAGACCTCTTAGACACAATGATAATCATACCTGATCTTGTGGGACCATAAAAACCAAAAAACAGGGTAATTGAATGAGCAATGGAGCGAAGTTGATGTAGTAGGCACTATAGTTAGGCTAGTTAGTCGTTGTCCAGCCATTATAGGACGCATAAGGATGTGCGATCAAACCTTCAAGACATAGAAGGGAGAGGAAGTAGGTTCTAGTACTTTACAACGATTCCATGCGAGAAAAATCAAAGTCTTCTTACAAAATGTTATATTAAAACATCTATTTAGTTTATACAATTTTTCCTTGTTATAAAATTCAAAACATAGACTTGATCTCTTTTGGGACAGAAATTACTATGTGCTTTAATTCATGTTAAAATAATACCCAAATAAAGTGTTCGTGTTCTGTTATATGGGTTGGTGAGTAATATATCTGAAACTACATTGGAGTAACATGGGTGAGGAAGTCTCATTTTATATCCTTTTGTGAATTAGTGAAATTTCTTCGAGTATTAGGTTTAGTTTGATGATTCTTCAATGGATTAAAGTATTTTGAGGATTAATCCCTGAAGTTTTGTACAAAGTTTTTCCAGGTTTTCGATGTTCAAATATTAATGTCTGTTTTGAAAACCATACACCATAAGTCCTAATTGGTTTTTGAATACTTTTGTGAAGTTGTTCCTTACGACTGGTTAGATTCCTGAATGATTCCCTGGAAGCTAGTGCATTTATTTGAATTTGAGTCAGTAGCAGAAAAGTTGAGGTAGTGTTACGCTCAGAGACTCCGGTTTCTTAACCCCTTCTTACTTTCTCGTGTAAGTATTCGTTCATATAGAGTTGGGTTTATGACTGAAGATAGGTCTATGGGTAAAGCAATCACTCTGAGCACTTTTTGAGCTATTTCGTACCTGCTTCAAGGAAATCATATAAAGTGAGACTTGCAACTCATTTCATGTGATGGCAATCTCATAAGAATTACTGTTGTACTTCTTTATTTCTGAATCTCATGAAAATGCCACTACTTCTTCCTAAATGAAATATCCCTATATGAATAGGATGAAGTGCATTATAATTGAACACATTTTCAATAAATAACGATACGTCGTTTGAATGATCAAGATTCGCCATATCAAGTGATTCTATAGAACATAAACGTACATGTACGTAGGTATGTAGAAATGCTCGTTGTATTACCGAGCCTGTACCTATTTATGGTTACTCGATTCTGCGAACGTTTCTCGATCAATAATGCTCATTATCGAATCGACTGTAAGTCAGAAACCTCAAATCAACTCTAAAATATTCTCTTCACATTACACGTGTTGCGATTACAATATTGTAGGAGCGTATAATTTCACGATTCTATCATACGCTGATCTGTTTGGTGGTGATTATTCGAATACATCGTTGGAATGCAACTTAACATCAGGCTTTTTTATTACGCATGCGATCGAATGTGTAAAATCAACGCCGCCAATGAATTTATGCGGTAAGAAAATCAGACAAGATTGGTATTCGTTGGTGAAATATATTCACCCATTAAAAAATATCTTCCGCACGTTCCTGACCGGAATCGTCGTATATAGCGTATGTTTCATAAGAAGCTGAATTTTCCACATAAATACCTACCTGTGATCGGATCATACATCATTTTAACAAGTTATCGTTAAAACGTCAACAATATGTGACTTTAGCTTAGTACGTGTACCTATGGCATTTATACGCGGTGATTTAAGTGATAAGAAAAGTGTATCGTATAAAACCAATAAACGCTTCGAAGGTTTCTCGAACGCAATTAAAATTAAAGAACCTGTTTAATACGTAGTTTACCTACTGATACTTTTAAACAAGGTAATCAACAGAGGCAATTAACGCCTATCCGTGTCCTAAAGGTGTGTTCGATTTGATTACTCTGTGCACAGTTTTAAACTGCGGAGCGAAAGTTCACACTATTTGGTAAAATTACAAAATACATCGTAGAGAGGAAAGGTGTAACGAATTTGCAACTTAAGCAGAGTCGTCTACGCGTGTGTTGTAATCCGTCTCGGACGGCCATGCTAAATGGATTAATTTGCGGCGTATTGTGAAGTACCTATTTCTTTCGTGAAAGTAACCAGTAATTAGGTATTTGTGAACGGTGGGCTGTACTTCATGGTTTGATAAGGTAACCGATGGTAATCGATGGTTACGAATTGTTTGAATTCGATGGACGTCGCGGCGGATGAGTGAGATTTCATAGGGAATGTTTCGCTGTGTGGTCAAGTCTCCTAGAATCTTGATGCAAGATGAAACAGTTTGGTAGTTCAAGTTTTCTGATATTGTTATTCAGATGAAGAATAAAATGGGTAATGACGTTGATATTACTCGATTTCTGTGTGTGGCATTGGTGGCTAATTCCCATGTGCTCTCGTGCTCGACCACTATGCTATACAGCTGTATGTGGTGTGAAGCAACACAGGAGCACCACATAGGATATGCGACAATTTCATTTCATTATAGTTTTTGTTCAGTTCTTTCAGTATCATCTTCGTACATAATTCTACCTTTATGGAAGAAAACTGATAATAAATGATATTAGTAACTAATAACTATCAAGTTTTTTTACATTACTGGCAGTAAGTGGTTGTTGAGTATTTAAATATTACTATTAGTATGATTACCAGTTTACTGTTAGTGCATTCAAAGTTATTGCTAGTAACTGGCAATTTATCATTGACTGTTGGCATTCTTACAGTTCTTACAGTAACAAAATATACTTGCTGAATAACTACTAGTACTGCATAGTAGGGTTGTTTAATATTTGACTGTAACCGAATATCACTCGAATAAATATTATATTTGTCAGGTATTTGCTTATTCGGTTAATATCCAAATATAGTTTCATCAAAAAAACCTAGGATCGCTAACAAATTAGCACATGATACAATCACGACAATTAATCAAATTATTTATTTTGTTTTGTTTTTCTTGGCTTTTGATCGCTTGTTTTTGTTTTGTAAAGCATAAAATTTAGTTTCGCACCTAGCGTTTTTTTCATGAACTATATTCGGATAGTAACTGAATGTTGATGTGTTTGCAAATATTTCGTTACAAATATTGGATATCAAATATTACGCAACCCTACTGCATAGTAAGTAATGGCAATTACTATTGGGATCCTTCAGCGAAAGAGTCGGTACCTGGTGGTGAAACGATGAACTACTGAAAACGGGGATTTCAATAATTTGATAAAGTATCATTATTGGCAATGAATTAATAATTGTGGTATTGAATTGAATTATTTTGAATAGAATTAATTGTTTTTTGTTCAATGGTAAAGATAAAATGAATTCCAGTGTTATTGTTGCGAAATAAAGATTATTTTTCATGTACTTACCAATGATTAGCGATGCAATTATCGTGAATATCATAAATACCATGCGAAAGAATCTCATTTATAAACCAAAATGATAGATAAGTATCAAATTGGCCAAACCCAACTCATTCATTCCATTTATTTGATTTATTTTCAAATAATTTAAACATTTCACTGTGTGAGTCTGCAACTGGCGGCAAAAATTCCCCCTTTTCAGAACTGATAAGACCATTAAATGTAAACACGACACTAGCGCGCCACTGCTCTGAAGGGTCCCAATTAACAAGTTTTTGGTACTATTAGTACTGGAGAGGTACTCATAGTCAGCACTACAACAGTGCTAACAAATATTCGGCTTAGAGCGAAAATTTTCTTCGTTATGTTTTTTCTCATTTTGAGATATTGGTATCGTTGGAGGGGTAATTTTTAGCTCTTTTCAATGCAAATTTTCTTTTCATCGCCAAATGATTACAAACATCCAAAACCCCAAAAAATAATAATATGTCTCTTTTTCCATCTTCAATTTAATCAGTGCAAAAAAGTTCTTCCTTTGGTTTTTTGGGTTTGCTACGTTGGTAACATTGAACATGAATAAATTAAAATCTTAAAAGTTACCAGCCAACAATGGGGACCCTTCAGAGCAGTGGCGCGCTAGTGTCGTGTTTACATTTAATGGTCTTATCAGTTCTGAAAACGGGGAATTTTTGCCGCCAGTTGCAGACTCACACAGTGAAATGTTTAAATTATTTGAAAATAAATCGAATAAATGGAATGATTGAGTTGGATTTGGCCAATTTGATACTTATCTATCATTTTCGTTTATAAATGAGATTCTTTCGCATGGTATTTATGATATTCACGATAATTGTATCGCTAATCATTGGTAAGTACGTGAAAAATAATCTTTATTTCGCAACAATAACACTGGAATTCATTTTATCTTTACCATTGAACAAAAAACAATTAATTCTATTCAAAATAATTCAATTCAATACCACAATTATTAATTCATTGCCAATAATGATACTTTATCAAATTATTGAAATCCCCGTTTTCAGTAGTTCATCGTTTTACCACCAGGTACCGACTCTTTCGCTGAAGGATCCCAATTCAAAACTAGAAAGTACGGTAGAAAAAAGTACTTCCGGAGTTTAGCGTATTTTTTCACTGTATTTAGCGTATTTTTTCACTGTATTTAGCGTATTTTTTCACTGTATTTAGCGTATTTTTTCACTGTATTTGCTCTCTTGTAAAATTTTGACATTTGAACGAGGAACCTTTTCGCTCTTAGCCGACGAAATACACTTATAACTTGCTACATCGATCTGTATGTCTTACTAAACAACTTCCAGTTACATACTAACTTCACATAGGTCCCAGTCTTTTCTTTCCACTCATTAAGTATTCCAACACCCTTCTTTGAGCTATGCTCACCAGTTGGAAATGCAGACTTCAGTATGTTGTTAGTGGAGCAGATCTCTCCGTATTTATGAAAAGGAAATATTGTTGAAAACTTTCTTCATAAATGATCCTTAAGGATATATATTTACTGAACTACTACTTCCCAACATCCAAGGTCCTTCTTTGCACTGCAACCTACGTCTCTCTTAGAGGAGTACACCACATGGGAACACAGACCCATGTGATTCTCCATTAGCTGATCGTTCGGCTGGGCACCATCTCTTCTCTTCCAGGCAGCTATATTTACACATTATAATATCTATGTTATTATTGTTTTCCAACTTTTTTCCAGTTTCTTCGATGATAAAAGCATGCATAAAAAATTAGAGATGTCATAATTTCAAAGGTGATTGGTGAAAGCTTCAAAAGCTCGAGCAGTTCATCAGAAATTGAAAACTCGCTACCTATGATGTGTGGCGGAAGATTTGCTCTTTTTACTAGAAAATTACTACCTCTTTATGGCCTAGTACGCCTCGTCGAATATTTACAAATTCAGCTACGTCATTAAATCCGGAATCCACGGTACAACAAAACCGAAACTATAACGCGTGAATAAAATTCAAAAACAAATTCACCTTCCTACGAAATAATTTCCATACATACGCGATTAAGAAATTCCGCGAATATTTTGGCAATAAATACGGTAAAATTGAACACTCGTTTGTAGTGTATCTGGAAATCAACCTTGAAAAAACAAAATTCCACATTCACCGCCTAATTTTTATCCACTTGGTACACTCGAGGGTGGAAAAAAATCCAGACTCTTGAAAAGTAAGAAATTGGAGAATGTCCAAGTACATCTCACCGAAGCATGAATTACAAGTACAACGTGTAAAAGAAAAACCATACCTAACCGTGAACTTGTCGAATGTCCTCTAACGAGCAGCTTTCGGGCCGTTGGTTCGAAACTACATTAACCGAAGAAAAAAGTAATATGATTCATTTAAAGACGATTTTACGTCCTCGCGTGTATTCATGAATATTTATGGCGCTTGATGGCGATTTCGTTGGAAACGAATCGCTTTTAAACAATGATCGCGGAGTCGAGGAAGTACCATTGTTGTCAGAAAGGAAGGAATCTTCCTACAGAACAGCCGTGTTACGAGTATTGTTTGGCTTTTTTTTTCTTGGTCGTAGCTTCGTAGGCGATTGTAATTAAACGATGAGAACCTCGGTAATACGAGTTTAGCTTACGTCATTTTAACGGGCTTCGTATTTCCGATACGACGCGCTGGGCATTGGGTTTGCGAGTTTGATGATGCGTGGCATTCGGTATTAACATGTTGAACGCTTCGAATCCCTGTTCGTTTATGCTAACGCCGGCGGAAAGGGCGAGAAAGCGCTCTCTTTGTACTCGGACTCGGAAGAGGAAAAAATTCGTTCTACTAAATTGTTTTTCCAGCGTGAAAACAAGCCGATGGCTAGTACGGACACAGATGGGGAAATCTCACCGAATATTGCGACACAGTCGTGAATCGACCGTTCAATTATACTCGATGAAAAAATCCATATCTAATTTCTCGGCCCAATGTGCTCGCTGGTATTCGATGTCCACGGTTTCCATGTTCATTTCCATAAATCGACCAATACCTGAAGTAATTTTTCAACCGAAAGTATAGGTATCTTTTAGCTGTTTTAAAGTTATTTTTAGCACTTGTTCGGATACCTCTAATGCATATTTATAAACCGACGCTCAATTTAGACCGAATTGATGTTTTACACTGTTGAGCACGAGGTAAGAATCGTGTCCTTTGTGTGTATTTCCATTTATTTTAATTTGTATACCAAGTTTAAGGTTAACAGTTACGTCCGAGCTGTGTCAATTAAAGAAATAATTTCACAAAAATTTATTAAATACGTGATTTACATAAATTTACCCGAGACCCATATATTTAAAGCATTCTTTGAGCGACCGGTTATGTAAGAAATGGCCAC
Source organism: Phenacoccus solenopsis (assembly GCA_009761765.1). NCBI lineage: Eukaryota > Metazoa > Arthropoda > Insecta > Hemiptera > Pseudococcidae > Phenacoccus > Phenacoccus solenopsis. The sequence continues at coordinate 39,465,805 of CM019754.1, read as the reverse complement.
TACCGGCAAGTTCAACCGAATAACGAATATAATGTTTAAAGTAACACCGACACCACAATGTGGACAATAATCCAGTACCCGATATGGTTATTAATCATAATCTGCGCGAGAAATTCGCCACTCTAAGGTCAAGCATAGCGGTGAAATTTTCAAAGCATTATCTAAATTTCTTATCATTCTATAGATGATACATGTATTCTTTCCTTTCATATTCTTGCTATACCCAAGGTGTCCGGTAGAGTGGTAATTCACGTATAAGTGTATATAGTCAAACGCCAGAACTGGTTCCCCAACCTTTCTCTGACATCACAATCAAACGGTTATTGTTTGTGGTAATATGATTTCCGAGTTCACGGTTTAGTAATTACTAAAATAGACGATTTGTTTATATTCGAAGACGTCGGTTAACACGGAGCCGTTATTGTTTTTCTTCAAGGTGGGTCGATATGCGTGTTGGCGTTGTTGATTTTAATGGTGCAGTTACCCACGTCGGTTTCCTAGCAGGTTATTAGCGTTCTACGTTGGGTTTGGAAAAATTTCCCGCGCTATTTATTAAGCTGTCCGAAGGGTGAAGGAATTAATGATTGACTCTTATACACTTTTTGAATCAAATGAGAAGAAAAGTTTGTTGATGAGATTTACTCCCTCATAAATGTTGCTCAATCAGTGCAACATTGTGTACCGAGGCTTCAAGTTATGAAGCTGATTTATTAGCTGAAGCAGTTTTAGTCAACAAATCTATCTAGAGTGTGTTTTTTAGAAATAGTTTTCTTATGTATTCCTCAGACATTCTGGACATTTTTGACGAGAAATAATTGTTATCCCGCTAATTTTTGGTATACCCGTGCGACCAACACTGATCTTTGTACCCCTCAACGTGAAATTCCCTGCTTCTAAACAGAATGTAAATTTTTTCATTTCTTTTGGTTTTTTATATGATACTTAGTAATTGATGAAAATTATCATAATATTTATTAATAAATTTTTAACATTTTATTTTCATTATAAATTGATTTTAGTTGATTTTATCAAGAATCGGTGTTGGCAAGTAAACTAGAGTAATAAATCAAAAGTTGAATAAAGTACATAATTTTGATAAATATCGTTTAGAATAGTTGGAAAAGAAATAATTAAGTTTTTATTTCTCGATCCAACAAAAAACAACAAGAGAAATTGAATTATTTGAAGTTTTTATTATCCACGAGGGAATTTGGCGCTGAGGGCTGCAAAGATCAGTTGGTCGCACGGTAGTTGTCAAGAATGTTGAGAATTGAATTTTTGATTAAGTCTTTGACTATATACCCCTGAACCGCTCAAACTCATTGATTAGATAGCACACTTTTCTGTCGATATCAAGTGAACGCTCTCAGATCAAAATGCGTCTGCGCATGCGCGAGTTCAAAGTTATAAATATTATTTCGAGTTTCGAGTATAACAAGTTCAACTAGTATCACTAACTTATCAGCTGCTCTTGTTGGTATCTACAACTCGCGCATGCGCAGACGCATTTTGGTCTGAGAGTGTTCACACTTATCAGCTGCTCTCGTTGGTATCTACAACTCGCGCATGCGCAGATGCATTTTGGTCTGAGAGTGTTCACTTGACATCGACAAAATTTTTCTTTACAGTTCGAGCGGTCCAGGGGTATATAGTCAAAGGATTAAGTAAATTTTAATTCACATTAGTGATAAGAATTAGCTATGGTAAAACTATGTTTAGATTTATGTAAATTATAGGTTGGCAACACTGATGATATTTTCTAGAAGCTAAATTCTGATTGGTTAGAAATTGGAGAAATTTCTAACGCTAGGAAATTTTAGTATACACTGTGTCTAACTGATTTTAACACCCCCAAGCGCCAAATTCTCTTCATTCACAAAAAAGTATTCGTTATTTCATTTTTTTTCATTTCTTCTTACAGGATTAAGAAATTAACACGTAAATAATTGTTTCTCTATGATTTCAATCCATAACTTACAAATTATGAATGTTTTTGAATTTTCAATGTTTCATTCCGGTTAATTTTGCAACACTGATTTTGGAAGAAATGAATTTAAATCATTTAAATAAACTGTGAAAAATAATTTAAATCGTAGAATTTGAGTTGCTAAAGTCTAAAATTATTCATTATGCCATAATGAAGTCAAATAAAATGAAATGAGAGATATTTTTTTTTTATGAAAGAGAATTTCGCGCTCTGGGGTATTAAAATCAGTTAAACACAGTGTATAAGAAATTAAGAATGAAGTTTAAAATGAAGCTGCAAATATTGCGGAATTGAAAAGGCGAATTAAACGTTAACACGTTTAGTGTTTTTTACTTTACTTTTAATTTAGGAGTAATGTTACAAATAGCATTATGTGAAAATCGATTGTTTTTTTTCTCGAAATTCAAATAGTTGTTTTGGATTTTTCTCTCACTAAAAACTACTTAGCAGATACACAATTAACACTTAATCCAACTTTGCCCACACATCAAGTCTATTACCATTTAACGCATCCAAAAATATTTAACGAAAGAATTATTTGATTAGTTAAAAAATGACCATTACTGAGGAACAAGACCTAAGGTTCCGTTTATAAAATTAAAAGTCATCAGTATTGCCACTTCCTATAAGATTCGTATTCTCCTATATTTTAGGACTGATGGATCCTAACTCATCATGTTCTCACTTAGCAAGTATGAGATCATGGAAGGAAAAAGATAATTACTATCAACTTGCACCTATGAATGAATTTCGGTCTCACGAGAACTGACATGGTGGTATTCCTACGATGAAAAATTTCAAGTCAAACACCTCGTGTGGAAACCGGAACCCGCGAATTCGTATATCCGCTTTTAATTGGTTTGATTTGTACTATCTGCCGCTGGAAGATTGAATGAACGATTCTTCAGTGATATTATCCAATTAGCTAATGTATATGTCGCTTGAGTAACATGCGTTTTTTTCTTCATCTGCGAACTCGTTTAAACTGAAAGAGGATAAAAACCTTGAGTAATCGAGGCTGCACAAATCTGATGTCATCTAGCATTAAAGGAATTGAGGGAATAAAGAACCTAGAGAACAAAGCGAGGCAAAACCGAAAGTGATATCTTAGTTAGCATAGTTCTAAGCGAACTGATAACCGTAAGGAGGTGATATAGCGTGGATTGGCCGACACGTACACCTGCCTAGTCTATTTGAACTAGGTTATCGCGTTATGGTTGAAAAATGGAAAAAGGAAGTCCACATATACAGTTGCGAGCACACACGAAAGTACCACTCGACAAAACCTTAAAAGTTCCTGTAGCAATTACCGAGCTAGTTTCTATTCCAGAACGAGGCATGTCCGAGCTATGTCGAACATGCTCTGACAATGTTCAGCAACATCGAAAATATCGCTTTCATCCCGAAAGTACTTTCGTTACACAAAGTATATACGGTGTAATTTGCACGAAAGTGTTTATTTTTATTATTTATTCGACGTTACTCGGCATTACGTGCTCGTGTACTCGCTAACGAGTATACGGTAGCGCGACATCTCGTCGATGTGGAAGCGTCGCATCCGAACGCTGGATGCGATTCAGAATGGCAATTTTTATTATGTACTTCTTACCCAATTTGAAAACCAGTCTATTGATTATTATGCAAATTACCCGCCAATGAGTTCGTGAATCAGTCGCCCGTGGCAAAGCGTATCACAAAACTCACACGCATACTCGATTCGTTCGTTTGGTAACATTAGCATCGTTCAACTTTCTACTGTAACCCACATTCGCCGCATACGTTTACCGGGCCGAGACTGGCCCGTTGACCAAAATATAGGCACGTTGTGCGCCACATGTAGACATCGATGGACGCGCTTTTCTTTAATACGTTGAACTTGTCGCGTAATTAATATCCCGAACATTCTTCATCAACACCTGGATTGACCTCCGATGACCCTTGGGCGTACGAGTATATTCGTTGATTATTCTCATTCGTTTGTTTGTAATTGTTATGTCATGTAGTGGCACACACGCGCAGGTAAATGTCAGCCGGCTGTCTGAGTCATTTTGGAGAGGTGTCCCAGACTACTGAGTGGTCTAGACAGTTCAGATTTTGAAAAATAAAAAATAAAAAATAAAAGAAAAAATAATAATCATTATATATTAATTGAATTTACTTTTATTCATCTACAACAAAAGCTTAACAGGAACTTTAAGTGCATATTATACTGGTTTTAATGTGTTGTGGCTCATTGCTCTATGCGAGAGTCGCATTCTAGAGTATTTTGATCACGTCATCGGAAGAGAAGATGGCAACCTAGAGAAGGACGTCCTTTTCGGAAAAGCCCCTGGGAAAAGAGGAAGAGGAAGATCTCTTACCAGGTGGATAGACGTCATAAGAGCACGGATGGGATCTGTGGTCGGTGCAGCAGCAGAGGCACAGGACCGGGAGTGGTGGCGTGCTCTTGTAGGGGTAGTACGGTCGCAAGCGGCTGAGACCCAGTAATGATGAATGTTTTGTAGACCAGATCCCTTCCCAAAATTTTTATAATAATAATAATAATAATCAGAGTGCTCAGCATTGATGCTAATAACAATAATAATGGTAGAAATATAAACACAAATAACGAAACCAATGTGAAGTCGCAGATGATATACAAAATTATATCCTAGGCACTTCATCTAGCATGCTCATAGATTCTGTTCTTCGCATAATATGTTTTTCGCTTTTTTCTATCAATAAAAACACAAAGCAAATAAACCATAAGTTGACTAAAGCATTAATTTTTATCGCCTATCAGTAAAAACACCTTCACAGGTTATTTCTTGGGGAGAAAAGGAGGGTCATGGTTTTCAAAGTGAGGCGGGGTAAAGAGATAAAAAGATTGTTCGATTATTGTCATATGACAAAGTGAGCCCAATCAAGTAACTAACATAATTAGATTTCAGTTTCCTAAGTGAATGAAGGGAGTTGGAGGGGAAACAGTTCACAGAGGTTAACAACATGTTTCACTATCAAAAAACATGGCGATTACTTATAGATGAAAATTTAGTGAAGACACAGTCTCATGAATTTCACGAATAGTTTTTCTCAAATTTTTGATTCTACTCAAACTTGAGTTTTACTCAAATTTTGAGTTGAGGTGGAAAGGCTATGTAAGGCTCAAAAATTTTGATTATGATATAATACCATAAAGTGAATTTAGGACCCTCAATACATTAGAATTTTATCCACCTAAGATGAGTTTGAGGAGATTCAGAGTCAACAGTTGAGGTTTTTGAAGGTGTTTGGAATTATAAAATTTCACGAATCGTTTATATTTCCTCGTCAAATCGACCTAAGAAGCTCAAACTTTGTATGTAACGTAAGTTAAAGACCAGAATATGATCATATGAATTTGGAACAAAATGGGTTCAAAATTGCGGATCCTTAAAATTTGAGGTGTATTTGAGGAAACTCAGATAGCTGAACTGTGATTATTGGGCACAAGAAGCATTGACTTTCATATATAGACTGCTAATGACTGCATAAGTGTAATGTAAAACGGTGTCCCCGACATACAACTCAATATAAGTCTCGAAATGCGTAGTGCGCATGAGCGGAGTTTATAATCAGTTATCATATGGTTGATTATAACAGATTATAACCAATTAAAACATATTATGCAGATGTTATGTTTATAAATTCAAGACTCGCGCATGCGTATAATGCATATCGCGACTTGTAAAATTTTAATGTCGGGGACAATTGAGCTAATGTGCATTAGCAGTCTATATATAAAAGTCAATGACAAGAAGTATACTGTACTATCCAAATTTACCTTCACAACTTATTTTTGAAAAAGGGTGAAGGGTGTATTGTCCTCCAAATTGCACCCCTACTGCAACAATACTACATCTCAAAAAAAAAATTCTTGACTGTGGAAACACCACATCTCAGAAAACTACCAAAAATAATTTGCCTTGCGAAAATCTGCCTTTACCATTGGAAAAAACGTGAAAAATTAGTAAGGATCAATGAAAAAAAGTTTCTCTAACATAACATACATTTTTGTCAGAGTAGCCAATGTGTCATCGATCAACTTCAATGTTTGGTTCACAAAAATCACGAACTAGAGAATTGTTAAGGTCATTTCAACCTTCCAGGTATTCCCACAAATTCACCAAGCGAGAACATAAGTGTAATCATTTTAATGGACACTCATTTGCAGATCTCGAAGTGCTCATTTTGACCCTCAAATTATGCTTCGGAATTGATATTAAAAAATGGTAATTTGAATATACGAGTGAAACTTCATCGCTACATTGTTGACCTTTTTACCGAACCACTCCCGAATATTGAACAATGCCTATGGTAAACTTTTCGCACCATAATTGCAACGCTACCATCAAGGTACTGTTACCATCGAGGCGTCCAAACGTGCCACTACTTCAAAGCCAATAACACCGAAATAACGATTTTTCGCATTTACCATTCACACGTAGAAGTCGGCTTCTTTCAACGAAAGAATTTTGCATTCTGAACGATTTTTAAACGAAGGAAACTTCAAACGACATTTCCGAACGATATTAATGTCTTCGGATGCACCGCTGGTACGTGATAAATTACGTAATTCGGCTATCTCGTTTCCACACTGTGTTCCAGAAGTATATCTTGGGGTATCGATATTTCATCGCTTCTAAAAAGTAAACGGTAAATTGTCCAATTAAGGCGATTGAAATATAAACCATAATGCCATTTATCAATGCGGCCCATATTGCGAAACATATCTATGGCAAGTTCATCGGGTCAATTAAAGTATTATAACTATTACCGCGCGTTAATTAAATTACATAATAATTTGTTAAATCGTCGAACCAATTAAAATCCGCTATCGTGCTATTATTTACGTTCGAACGAAAATGCTCGACTATAATTATCCGATTTATCGAACTCGCTCGACGAACTGTACCGAAGTAAGGTGGCGTTGTAAAAATTGCATAATCCGATATCGCCAATCGATAACTAGCTAGAATTTACTAGCATAAAATTTACATTACTCTATGCCCATGACAACAATATACCATTGAACCCAATGAATTGCGACTCTAATCACGTTCGAATTCTCTGGCGCTCCGATGGTATTTTTTTTCCTCGTTTCCATTCCAACTTTATGTACTTATGTAATGCGCGACCGCTGCGACAATCTGAAAGCTATTTTGGCATTTTTCCCCCGATCAAGATGAGTTTATCATTCGGCGCAGGTAAAGGAATTTTTATGAAACGTAGCAATTACATGCATTGTTCGTATGGAGTACGTGTACCGCATCGATATACGTGTATGAAACTATGCGTCACGATTCATTGATACCGTAGGTACCAGCTCCTCCTCTTCGTCCAAATCAGTCTCGTATGCAATTACGAAATCACTCCAGATGCGCCACGATCGCCGTCCAGAATGCGTTACTAATTAAAGGTTTGTGTTAGACAGAGGCGTTGGTTCCGGGAGAAACGAGGGTTGTGATCGAATCATGTCGATGTCGGTGATCAGTCTTATGCAGATGAATCGGGAGAAAGTGATCATCGGTCAGATAAAAGATGCGGCGTGTTTGAGTACTGTTTTCAAAAGTGTCGGCGTCTGTTGATGTACCTATTTCGTATGATCTACCGGAGATTGAGGATCTCACGTAATCTTAACTCTTACGTTAAATCGATTCTTCTATTTGAATCCGCGCCATATGAACTTATATTTATCCAAAAATAGGTACTTAAGTTATAAATATGCTCAAGTTTTCTTTCTAAAATGACTCCAAGTTCATATATTTGTGTAAAAAATGACATAACCTATAAACCACACAGTCAATAATCAAGGTCAACATTTTATGTGGGCTTTTATGCAGTTATATTAAATGCAATCTATCTTTCGAGCTATCGCAAATTTAAATACAGCTTGTAATTTAGTACAACAGGTACCAGTCAGCGAAAAGCCGTAGGTGTTTTGTAAGATTTGATTACGTAAATTGAATGCCTTCAGGGTCAGGTTCATGTTGAACTCTACGGTGATGTTTGCAGAATGCATTTTGGCCATACCTTCGTGTTGTTGGCAGGTAACTCGGTGGGAGATGAATTGAAAGTTTGAACAAGCTGTTCTCTTTCTCAATTTTTATGAGTTCATTATAGCTCGAAATAATGGCAACTAGAAAGAATTTTTGAGGGAAGCTACCATCTTCATTTGCCGGGGATGCAAGCGTCAACACAATAATTAGCCTCTTGTGGTGGAGTTGCTTTTCCCTTTGTGTAAAATTATTTCCTCAGTATAATAATGATATTCCAGTTTGATTGGGCTAGTCATTACACAAATAACTTTTTAAGCTGATTTCAACTTAAAAAACGATACTGTTACAGCCTACGTGATTTGCAAGGGGGGGGGGCTTCAAATCTTTGCATTTCAGACCATTTGTAATTATATAGCCAACGATCAACTTTTTGGTGTATATATGTATTTTTCCCCACACGTAGCACCAGGGGGTATCGATGAAATTCGCTGAAAACTCGATGAAAGACTTCTCTTAAATATGCAAATAAAATAATATTTTTGTTTTTTCGATAAATCTCAAAATGGCGGATCACTCAAATTTTGAGGAGAGCTGGGGAAGAGGCAAATAACTCAAATTTTCTGTTTTTGATTTCATATGAACGAATGAGTCACGGACACCAACGTATCCAAATTTCAGCTTCCTAAGTATTATTTGGAGGGAGTTAGATCAAAAAACAGTTTGATTGGGCTAGTCATTACACAAATAACTTTTTTAGCTGATTTCAACTTAAAAAACGATACTGTTACAGCCTACCTGATTTACAAGGGGGGGGGGCTTCAAATCTTTGCATTTCAGACCATTTGTAATTATATAGCCAATGATCAACTTTTTGGTGTATATATGTATTTTTCCCCCACACGTAGCACCAGGGGGTATCGATGAAATTCGCTGAAAACTCGATGAAAGACTTCTCTTAAATATGCAAATAAAATAATATTTTTGTTTTTTCGATAAATCTCAAAATGGCGGATCACTCAAATTTTGAGGAGAGCTGGGGAAGAGGCAAATGATTCAAATTTTTTGTTTTTGATTTCATATGAACGAATGAGTCACGGACACCAACGTATCCAAATTTCAGCTTCCTAAGTATATTTGGAGGGGAGTTAGATCAAAAAACAGTTTTTTGAGGAAGTTTTGAGTAATGTAATTTCTTGAATGTTCAATATCTCCTCACCAAATCAACTCAGAAAGATCAAACTTTGTGTGTGTGGTTAATTGATGACTAGAATATGAGCTCTTGAATTTGCATCGAAATGGATACAAAATGGCCGATTATCAAAATTTGAGTAAAGCTTGAGGAGCCTCAAATTAGTAAAAATGTAATTAATAATGTAATTAATATGAACTGATATGATTATTGAGAGTAAGAAGTATAGTATATCCTCAACTCGCTTTCATACATGATGTTGGAGGGGAGAAAGAGGGCTTATCGACATAAAAATGTGGTGTACAGAAGGGATCAAAAATTTTTTATTCTGTATCATATGATGAAATGAGCCCAAATGACTAATCTGTTCTGATTTTTGTTAGCAAGTGAATTTGGAGGAGATTTAAAGAGAAAAACTGCTTTTGGAGGGGAAATTACTTACTACAGGAAATCTCATGAATCTTTTATATTTCCTCATCAAATCGACCTAGAAAGTTCAAATTTGTATATATGGTTAGTTGATGATCAGAATATCACACCTCTTAAATTTGTATCAAAATAGATCCAAAATGCTAGATTGTAAAAATTTGATAAAATTTAAAAAATATGTTTTCATATTTGTTCTAAATTTAACTTTATAGAGTAATTATGATAATTGGTCCATGTTCTAATCGGTCATACGTCACGCGTATAACAACCAGTCAGCAAGTTGGAAAGTGGTAAATTACCTCGATTTACTCGTAAAATAAAAACACGAATCAGCCGATGATTCAAATCACAGACTAATTTCACTTGTGCACTGAAAACTGAACGATATTATTTAGGAAGGTAGAAATGAAACTATCTACATTTTATCATATTCTAGCCTTATGATTGGTCATTACGCGCGTAACATATGACCAATCAGAACCTAGACCAGTTACTATAACTACTCTATAGGTGGTTTTGGGAGGGATAGGATAACAGACTTTTTAAGACATGAAGGTGTTAGTAGTGTTATTTGCAAACAGGAACTACAATTAAAAACTCAACTCCACTAATGCGGCATGGCTGCTTAAATTCTTTTTTAGAAATTTTATTTGATAAAAAATTATTTATAATATTGGGAACACATTTGGTGCATTACCGCCTCTTTCTTCCTAAGTCTCATCAGGAAAGTAATATCGTACCGGAGGAGTCCTTTCATACTTTTCACTATTAGCCTCTGTAGGCAATGCAAGGCTCGATGCTCGTGTGGCCTGTGGGCATGAAGACTGAATAATTTTAAAAAATTGCAAAAATGGCTTAATTAATCATTAAAAAATTGGAACGAATTTTGAATAAAAAATGTATGGGTAAAAATAATAACATTAAAATTATTAAAGAAACTATATTGAAAATGTTTGAAACCTTACCAAATTAGTTTAATTAAATTCAAGCTACAAACTCATGAAACAATTTCAATCCTGTGTAATTGAGCTCAATACATTATTTTTTGTTCTGTTTAAATTTTGGTTGTCACTTCACTATAAACCAGTATTTTCTCGCGATATTTACGCTATAAATGGTTAAAGCAGAAAGTAGTAGTAATCTCATAGACTTCTCGTTAAATATAATATCGTATCTTCTTTATTAGGTACATATTCCTTGTATAGCGTATCTATCGGATTCACGTTGTTGTGTTGATAAAGTATGGAATGATATCCTATCTTCATATTCTTTACTTTCATTAAATCCATAACAATGTTTTTGTAACTTATATGAATCATTATTTCCATGTATTCAGAAATTATGTAGATCACTTCCTCTGGATTTCAAACTTCAGGAGTATGTAAGTAGCAGAAGCATCGAGTAATGGAGTTGGATGAACCTTATGTAAAATATAATAAAAGAAAACTTTTTCAGTAGTCTTATATTCGAGGCAGCATTTGCTGATATATTCCATATCTTCTTCGTGCATATTACAAATATTATTGAGTTGTATGAACTCATGATCTTCGAAGGTATTGGTTGATAATTCTTTCATTTCTATGCCTTCATTTTTATTATTGGCACAAACGTATTGTGTAATGTGGAATCATGTAAGCATATGTGAAATGACTGTTCCATCCTTGATGTATCCCTCCATTAGCTTTCAAGTATTAGATATAGTGGAAAGAGGTCCGTATATCCTTAGTAACGTAGTCATATCTTATGTACGATGTCCCGTATAACATTTTTCAAAAGTAAATTGCCACTGACCAATGAATTCAAGAGGATGGCGAACAAACACACGTGATTTAAATTATCCATTTTTTCGTCACAATGTTGGGTTAAAGTTGAGCATGCTCAAGCAACGTTGCATAATTATGTTTAATAGATGATTATCGCGTACGATAATTATGATTAATTTTTCGCGAACCTGTTTTATTTACCATTCCAACAGTTGAGAAATAACGCCAAGTTTCAAAATATATACCTACCTAAGTGTATTTGTAGAACGATGGATTTTCGCTTTTTAGCATTGCCAAAGTAGGGCTTTCCTCTCGTTATCATTTACAGACTGATCCGCTTGTCTGGTTTCGTAACGAGAATATACAACATGCGCATATATGCGTATTAATAATATACCGCGTTATGCTGTACCGTTCGTGTATATTAAGCAGCCAGACGAAAAGTTACATCTCGTCATTGATTTGTGTTCCAACGCTGCGCTCCGGTCGATGGGAAATATTGTGAAAATACTGGTGTTCTGGTTTCGAAGGATGATACTTCGAAATATGTGTAATTATAGTAATATAATTAAGTCTACGACGAGGGGAACGGAAGAAAGAAAGGGTCCAGTGAAACGAATTCAGGCGAGTATCGAAAAAGTTTGATGTACGTGAGAATAAGGCATAAGCAACCACGATACGTTTCTGGAGCAGGATTGTTCGTTGGAGGAGGTGATTGTGATTCAACTGAAAATGGTGGATCATTTTAATTTGGGAATTTTCCGTTCATCTTTTTATATGAAAGAGTAAACTAAAGATACCAACCTGTTCAAATTGCAGCTTCCCAAGTAAATTCAGGGCTAGTTGGAGCAAAAATGATTTTTTGAGAAGTTTTATCGAGTCATAAAATATTGTTTGATTTCTTATATCCTCGCAGAGTTAATGTAGAAAAGTTGAACTTGTTAGGTACTGTTAGTTGGAGAATGGAATATGGCTCCTTGAATTTGGGTCAATATAGGTTTAAAATGGCGGATAGTCAATATTTGAAAAAACTCAAGGAAGCTTAAATACGTCAAACTTGATAAATACGAACTAATATGATTACTTAAGATGAGAAGTATACTATGTTTCACATTCATCTTCACAGGTGATGTTAGTGGGGAGGAGAAGGGTTATTGTTTTCCAAATGTGCTGGGGTCAAACGACCTAATGTAAATTTTCGATTATGGTGTTGTTGGACTAAGTCAAGAAATTTCATGAATCGTTCTTATATCTTCACAAAATGTACTTTAAAAAGGTTGAAATTTTGTGTGGAACTGGAATATGATTCCTTGAATTTAGCACATTTTAGATCCAAAATAGCCGATGTTTTAAATTTCAAAGAGGTTTGAGGAGTCTCAAATAGCTGAAACTTGATAAGCAAAGGCTCATGTGATTCTTCTAAGCAAGAAGTACCAAAGATACTAAGTTCAATAATTCAATATCTTAGGTGGTTTTTGAAGACATGAGTGGAAGTTTTCAGACTTGGTACTGGGTATGGCCAGTAGACATGAAGAGGTCAACTATATTTTCAGCAAATTTCAACGAGCCCCAATTAAAAACTCGGCTTTAATAATGTGGCATGTTGGTTGCGTACATTTTTAGCTGAGTTTTTAACAAAACGATAGCTATTACAGCCTACCTGATTTGGGAAGGGAAGGTCGGGGAGGGTGGGGTCTTCAAATCTTTGCGTTTCAGACCATTTGTAATCATCTGGCAAATGTCCAACTTTTTGGTATATATATTTTTTTCCCCCACGCGTAGCGCCGGCGAGTATTCATAAAATTCGCTCAAAATTTGGTGAGGAACTCTTCTTGAAAATGCGCAGAAGTATTTTTTTTGTTTTTCGAAAATTTCAAAATGGCGGATCACTCAAATTTTGAGGGGGCTGGAGAAGAGGCAAATAGCTCAAATTTTTCGTTTTTGATCTCATATGAAAGAGTGAGTCACGGACACCAACATATTTAAATTTCAGCTTCCTAAGTGCATTTTGAGGCGAGTTAGCAAAAACCTGTTTTTGAGAAAATTGCGTTTTTTGTGTCACTCACTTGCGCAGGCGGGTGTGGATAAAATTCGCTCAAAATTCGGTGAGGAACTCTTCTTGCAAATACGCAAAAATAGTTTTTTTGTTTTTTCGATAAATTTCAAAATGGCGGATCACTCAAATTTTGAGGGGGCTGGAGAAGGGCAAATAGCTCAAATTTTTCGTTTTTGATTTCATATGAAAGAGTGAGTCACGGATACTAACATATCCAAATTTCAGCTTCTTAAGTGCATATTGAGAGGAGTTAGATCAAAAAACGGCTTTTTGAGGAAGTTTTGAGTCATGAAATTTCTTGAATCTTCCATATCTCCCCACCAAATCAAGTTAAAGAGGTCAAATTTTGTGTGTGAGGTTAGTTGGTGACCACAATATGACCTCTTGAATTTGGATCAAAATGGATTCAAAATGGCGGATTATCAAAATTTTGAGTAGAGCTTGAGGAGCCTCAAGTTGGTAAAAATGTAATTAATATGAATTCATATGGTTATTGGGGATAAGTTGTATACTATATCCCGAATTCACTTCCATACATGATGTTGGAGGGGGAAGGGGTTCAACCTAAAATAGTGGTGGGGTACAGGAGGGGTCGAAAATTTTTTATTGCTGTGTCATATGATAAAATGAGCCCAAGTGACAAACGTATTTTGATTTTAGCTTCCTCAGTGATTTTGGAGGGGAGTTAGAGCAAAAAACGGCTTTTGGAGGGGAAATTGCTGCAGGAAATTTCATGAATCTTCCATATCTCATCACCAAATCGGCCTAGAATGGTCAAACTTTGTGTAGGATTAGTTTGTGACCAGAATATAACCACTTAAATTTGAGTCAAAATGGATCCAAAATGGCGGATTTACAAAATTTGAAGATAATTTGAGGACCCTCAAATAGTTATAATTTGAGAAATATGTGTTCGCATGATTATTTCATGGCAAGAAATACTACATTTGTGCCAAATTGAACTTCTTAAGTGTTTTTGGAAAGGATAGGGTAGGGGTTTTCAGACTTAGTATTGGGTGTGGCCTGTAGTGATGAACGGTTGAGCATGGTTATTACTAAATCAAAACAAGCCCCAGTTAAAAACTCAGCTCCAGTAATGCGGCATGGCTGCTTACGTTTTTTCTTCTTCATCCTATCATCGCAAATCTGTAAAACAATCTGGGTCCATTTATATGACGATGCTGTTTCTAACATTTCAAGCTTTTTCGAGTAATCGTCAGAAAATAAATATTTGGAAGTATTGTAATAGCTAAAAAATTCGAGTATTAAAATAACAAATGAGCACCTTTTGGTTTTGGCTACGATATGTGATGAAAAGAAGGCGTAAAAATGCGTTGTTCATTGCGGCAGTAAAGTGTTTCATTATTCAATCGGTACCGCGAATCAACCGCACTAGCGTGTAATCGAGTCTTTTTTTAAATTTCAAATTGATACTTTATTGCAACCATGGCCAGTAAAAGGTTAACTTGTGGGAAGAGTGTGTAGGGCATGGACGATGCGAACTAGAATAAAGGGCATGCGATGCATAAATCGAATGTGTATACGTATGTTTATTGCATAGATACCCGATGTTTATAGATGATCGTTGGAATATGCGATTATATCATAAATAGCGAGAAAGTCGTGTTTAGCTCAACATAATGAAGCTATGAATCATTTTAATACGGCTTTTACGCGTATATTTCAACCAGTAATACCAGTCGAACGGTGAATTTCACGCTAGCGTCGGAGTATCCTTGGTTAGCTTTGTAATTCGCGATAGTCGAAAAATCTTCAAGAATGCGATAACACGTACATGACGATCATCTGGGAATTGGCGACACGTTGGAACGTGTGCGATACCGATGCGGTGTCATTGAACCGGCAATTTCTGCTGTATTACGGTTGAACTCGCGCTAACACTGACCATTTATGCAGTCGTGCATCGAAGATGGACGATGCAACGACTATAATGGTTATACCATGATCGGCTCGCTTCGCTGTTCCAAACGCGAAGGAGGTCTTCCGATAACACATTCCGAGCAGGTACTTCCTTCTCGTTTGTGTGAACGTATTTGTCTTCGCATCGAGACCATAGGAACAATGAACCCTCTGTAATTAACGCTCTTCCATTACAAAACGCTGGAGGTTGCGGTAATTAGTATAACACGCCGGTTCCAATCATAGTCGAGAATTTCCATAAATTGTTTTTCGATCTTCAATATCTCACCGAAGTATTCCTACCGACGATTCGTGAACGGTGACGGATCAGCTTTCGTGTATTTGATGTAGGTGTTGAATGTGAAAATATCTGGGACTTGTCTCGTTCTTCGCTCGTTTACCTACTTATGGTTTCTACTTTTACTGTTGCCTTGTTGTTTTTGTTAACTCGCTTCCATTTCCTTCAACTTCCTGCGGTTAGTCATACATTACCATACGAAACGAAACGTGTACCGCGGTATGTTCACCTAAATTTTTCAACATCTACGAATTCTCATTTCGCTTCGCCGACCAAACAGACGTAATGTAGAAATTACTAAACTGTGGGCTCGCTCCCATGCAAACAAGCAAATACCTAAATACTCGATTACCGTCTATGGAAATAATTACACGGTTCTACTCGCCAGTTGACTAATTAACAACGAGTTTTAACTATGTGAACGCTTTACGCGCTCGTTTACGATTTTTACGTTATGGATTTATTGGATTTTCAATGAGAATGTAAATATAGAATCGTCGTGTATCGTATTCGTATGGTAAAGCGAAGAGCTTTGTGTGTCCGTCAAAACGCCCTTCTTGTTTATGGATGGAAATTATTTTTTTAATTTATCGTTTCTTTAGGGTATCTTTTTTGTTACGCTGGCATGTCACGATCGTGAGTTTTGGGAATACGTTTTCAGGAAATGTACAATATTGTGCCCTCATCTTATGGTAGAATATGCCTTGGAGATGGACAAATTTGGTGACCTATTGATGAGAGCAGAGTTGGTCCAACTTCAGTTATTTTTTGACCTATATTGAATTCATCGTTTGAGAGTTGGAGATTATTTTTATCTCTAAGACTTCAGCTTTTTACTGAATGAAATTTTCGAGAGGTAATTCTAGGAAAGATACTCCACTTTTTCTTCAGAAGCGCATGACTTATCTCTTAACCTAGGTATAGAGATGAAATCAATTTCAGATCTTTCCGTCTATATTGCGGAGTTTGACCATTTGTTAAAGATGATGAAAAAATCTAAATAATCATTTTAGATAAGTCCAAAAAAAAAATACATATGTAAAAAAAATCAAAAAATGTTTTAAAATAAAAATTTCTAAGAAAATATTGCAGAGCAGGTGGAAAAACTCTTGGGCATCCCATATTCTAGCCCCTTGTACCCCCTAATGTGAGTAAATCTCCCTGTTATGCTAGACATAGAGTAAGAATTAGAACTTGAAGTTACAACGCATAATAAGTGCACTTTATTTCACAATATTCATATAATATTATTTATTTATTTATTTATTCAATCATTTATTTATTACATCTGATTCATTTTATTTTAAGATTTTTTCACTTTTTCATTCATTTATTTTTATTATTTAATTTATTTAATTTCTTTCATTTATTTATTTATTTATTTATTTAGGTATTTATTTATTTATTTACAATCTATCTATCTATTGATTTATTTTTATTTTATCTGTTATTCAGTATATTACATTTATCCAATTTTATTTCATTCATCTAATTAATTTTCTCTGATTTACTTAAATTCATTAATTATTTTTCCCAATTCTTTTGATTTATTGTATTTATCTAATTAATTTTTTATATTTACTTGAAGCATTGAACTTTTAGAAGTTTCATCTTTTGTGTACGGATTCACTTGAGAAACTAATCAGCTCGTAAGCTTGCTTCATCCTACCTGTTCTCTAAGTTTCCAATCGATCACCTCACTTTTACTCAAGTTGATGGGCAATGCCTCCTTTCCAACGCTAAGACCTGCATTCAAACCGGGAGTTAATTTTAGGCATTTAAAATAATTTTTTATGCGGTAATAATTTTCAAGAATGAGAAATGAAGAAAGATTTACCAATAAAATAATAATGTCCTCAATTTTTTTGTGGTCTTTGATCAGCCTCTTCAGTTTTGTTTTATTTTATAGTATTTTTCAAATTTCTGAATTTTTTTTATTTTTAAAAATTTCTGTACCGTAGCATTTCTTTTAGTTTCCTTTCTGTTGTTGTTGTATTTTTTTTATTTTTGTTTTAATTTTGGGATATTACTTTTTTTTGGATGTAATTTTTTTATTTTTGAAGTATTTAAAAATATTTGTTTTTTCCTTAATTTTCATAATTTTTATCATTTTTTAACTTTTTTTTTGGTCTTCTGAATTTGTTTCTTATTTTTAAAAATTTTTAATTATTTTATTTCAATTTTTGAATTTTTAAAAAAATTTTGTTAATTTTTTATTATTATTTTTTTTTAAATCAAAATTTAGGATTTTTAGTCTCATTTGTTGAAGTTAAGTTCTGACCTACATGTCCCCTTCCCTCTTCTTCCATAGTCCTGCATTTAAGGTCAAGTATAATGCAAGCCCAGTATGTACATCCATTCTGTAACTTTGAGCTTATTGTCTATATACACAAAAATCCAGTTCACCATTTCCGTATTCACTCGTATACAGAAGATTGGTTAACTTGATTTAGGGCATAAATCAACGGCGTCTGAGTAATTAAATCGCACGCCACCCACTGTTCAGTACGCGGAAATAATACCTTGGAACGCAGAAGATTCGAATACTTCGATTAAACTGGTTGGTAGCCGAAAGCGCGCGCGATCCCCAATATAATAGTTGTAGAAGCTTTAATTAAACATACCCCGATTAGAAAGATTAATTAGTAAAGAGAAATTATCACAACCATTGAATGAAATTCATTAACAACTCGGTTGGTCCATCTATAAATGAAACCAGAAAAGGGATGAAAGTCACGTTAGTTGTCCTCTAAAAACCTACGTATCAACGTACCATATACTAGAAACGATACAGTGGTATTTATTCGGGCGTTGATATTTTTCATGATTTTCTTCGTGAAGAAATGTACAGAACCGGTTTTCACTTACATATAATTCGGGAAAAGAATGTACGACGAAGATTCAAAACATATAGGAAATATTCCGCTCCGTATGGTTATAACAATGTGATGCATAGCCAAGTGGCCAGACAGTACCGAATGTAGAGTTTGGTTTATTATCAAGTGAACTAGATCTTGTGGATGTACGAGTACATACAATACCTTCGAACTACCTTTCAACATTGAAAATGAAATAACATTGTAACAATAAATCGGCCTTGCGTCGTTCTTTGTTGTACGATACCTATGGCTAGTCGTGTACCACAAGCTTCGCCTATCCTAGAGCGTTTTCGTATGCTGTAAATAGTGCTTCGATAGTGGATAAATATTTTCCTTTAAATTTGAATTTATAAATGCAACCTGATTGCTTCGAATAGAATGTTAGTCGTGCGCAGGTTGCTTTTTGCAATAGCCTGTCGATGGAACAGGTCTTAGTGGGTTCAGTCTTCAGCGGTATTGTTGATGCTGGCTATAGGTTGAAAGTTGAGACTCATCTATGGAATTTTACTCAATTGCTATACATCTAGAAAACCTGATTTCTTCATGTGAACGTGGTATTGTTGTTGATATTGTTGATGTGTGTACTGTATTATCGATGTTGGAATTTGAGCCATTGGAACGAAATATAGAGTACGTTCGATGATACAGGACCCTTTAATTTATTTCTTCAAGATTTTTGGTTATGAAATGGTAATTAATTTGATTAGCGATATATTTAGTTGATTTTGTATTCTGTAAACAAACGTGCACAACTTACATAGTGGTTTAGTGCTAGTGAACCAATTGACTGTTAATTAGCTAAAGAGTTATGTAACATGATTAGTATTAACGTTTGCGCCTAGTTGATCAAATTAATCGACATTCTCGTCAAATGCAGGTCAGTTGTATCCAACGTGATTTCTATTTAATCTCAATTCTAAAATCGAAATGCCAGAAGCACCTTCATCCTACTATACAACGACATAGTGCTTATAAATATTATATAATCTCGAGGTCCCATCTGCTGTGTAATCTCAGCGACGATTGTTGTGTCCAAAAATTGAATAACGTTCCTATTATAATGATTTTTTTACTCCGATGCAAATTTATGACTTGTGGCGCTATAACTATGCTATAGAAATCTGTAGACGAAGGAAGTAATCTGTAAATCAACTTCTCACGAATTATGGTTCCATTGGTTCCATTAAGTTTCATCGTCTGGGTTTGGTTTTGAATTAAAGAAAAGATTAGTATGGGTGCGAAAAATGACCATCGCTGTAAATCTGTAACGTATTATTATATTGGAAATGAAATTACACCAGACTACATAATAATAGCGACGTATGCACGTTGACGTAACTTTATTACCCAATTCTAATTTACTATTCGATTGCTTTATGGTTTTGGTTGATCGACATAGTGGAAAGAGAATTTCTAATTAGACCATACGCGTCAATCTTACGCGGTGAAAATACTGCTATCCGTTTCCTCGCACGTGCTAGTTGCGGTTCGAACTTGAACTTGTAGGTGTTCGAGGCTCAACGATGCGTTAACCTTCGGACTTCGGTTATTTTAAATCAGTATTGTCGCGACCAATTAACTTTTCCTCGTTCGCGGTATTCTCACGCCATTCCATCACGAATAACAGAGCTTTTTTAATATAGGTCTCGTACACGTGCGTAAAACCATTGGCCAAGATGACCTTTTCTCATTTTGGTGAAATCTCACCCATCTACGTGCGCTTAACTTTGAAATTTCTACCCAAAAAAAAAAAACACTACACGAAGCGAACTAGTGATTTTAATGATAGACGAGAAATGTAAATTCCAAGGACGAACTTGAAGAAGAAATTAGTCGCGTTTATGCGTAAATGCTACGTTTCGTGTACTTTTGTTCACGGCGATATAACGCCACGATAGCGTATCAGGGTTGTGTACGGTGATGTGGAAAATAATTATTTCCTCGTTATTAATGTTATGCTGCATGTTTTTGCTTGGAATAACTATTTAACGTAATTAGGCGCGGTAATGAGAGGAGTGTAATGTTTTTCTTGTTTCTTTGTTTCAGGTAAGTTGATATTATGCATAAATTGTAACCACATGGAGGATCACTTACCAATGGGCGGTGCAACTATAAGAAATTCGTTCGCGAATTGCTAAACATTTTTTCATATTTTGGGCTGAGAACGTCCGTTCGTCTGGAATATCGGTGATGAACTGAGAGCTGAAGTTATAGCGTTAAAGGCGGAACTTTACGAACGAAAGCGGAGACTCCCGAACTAATATAACATCGTTCAAACTCACAGACTTCCATATATTATACAAGATTAATAGCTTATAGTATGAGATATGTGCTTAGTAAAGTTGTATAGTATATCAGGTTTCTGCACTCTGAAATTTAAGGGGGTGCTCTTCGTTTACATTTTTGATGGAAAAAGGTTTGTTTGAACGTCAATTTAGATCCACGATTTCTTAGCGAAAAATGGATATAATTGATCACCATTTGTTATATCTTATTTATTGATCCTTTATGAACGCGGGATAATTGAGATATTTTAAAGAAATACCTTCATTTTTAATTTATGACGAGTTAAACTGAAAGATATTAGACAAACTTCAAGTGCCAATTACTCAACATAGGAATAATTTATTAACCCTGGGCTGACAACCAGTAAAAAACAACCGGGTGCCAAAAACGGCACCTCTGTACATTTCTATTAGGAAAAACAACCAGGTGTCAAAAATGGCACCAACATGCATTTTTATATATTTAGAAGATTTAAAACCTGTAATGTACTTAACCACTTACACACATTTATTTTGTCAAGAATAAAATATATCATGGTAGCCGACAACTTACAATCTATTTGAATCCACTTGAAGAAAAATCTGATTGTGGTTAATATCCTAATATCTAAAAATACATTAAGGTGCCATTTTTGGCACCCGGTTGTTTTTTCTCATAAAAATACATGGTAGTGCCATTTTTGGCACTGGTTGTCAGCGCAGGATTAAAAATCTGAACTTTATCCGTGTTCGTCTTCTTCTGAAAAATGTAAAAAATAAAAGAAATCAAAAAAAAAAAAATTGAAATTCACAAAGAAATAACGGATCTAAAATGGGCTGTTTTGTTAAAATTGGTTGAAGTCGTTCTTTGTAATCCAACTCTGCGATAAGAATTCAGATGTGAACGGCTGTCAAAATGCACAAGTTCGTTCAAAACTTTCTTATCAAAATGTAAATAAAAAGCACCCCCTAAAAAGTCAGA
The DNA here is from genome assembly GCA_009761765.1 of Phenacoccus solenopsis. Classification (NCBI taxonomy): domain Eukaryota; kingdom Metazoa; phylum Arthropoda; class Insecta; order Hemiptera; family Pseudococcidae; genus Phenacoccus; species Phenacoccus solenopsis. The sequence goes on along the minus strand of CM019754.1, from coordinate 39,444,021 downwards.
GTAGGCTCAATTGCTCACCATACGAACACTGTGATCTAGTCTAAACTCTGATTAGTTATTTTGAATGTTCCGCGTAATATGGCTGAGCTGGTCATTGGTTGTTATTTTAGCCACCAATCAGAGATGGGTCTTATCGATTGTCATGCACCTGGCGATCATGCAGGGTATTTTATAAACTTTCGTACTAGGGTTGCGTAATATTTGATATCCAATATTTGTAACGAAATATTTGCAAACACATCAACATTTGGTTACTACCCGAATATAGTTCATGAAAAAAACGCTAGGTGCGAAACTAAATTTTATGCTTTCGAAAACAAAAACAAGCGATCAAAAGCCAAAAAAAAAACAAAACAAAATAAATAATTTGATTAATTGTCGTGATTGTATCATGTGCTAATTTGTTAGCGATCCTAGGTTTTTTTGATGAAACTATATTTGGATATTAACCTTTGACTATATACTAGATGGACCGAGTTACGTGTAGGAAAACTGCGGTGAAACATTACATTCATCAGAGTCGGAACACTCGCTGCAACTTTATATCTTGCGCATGCCTGAAGTCCTTTATTACATTCATATTATTCTGATTTTAAGCAGTACTGTCGATGTCCCCTTGCCGCTTTATTAGCGTGAAATAAATTTGCGCATGCGCATTTAGAATTTAGTCACGAGTGTTCTGAGAAAATCTGTGTAATGTATCACCGTTTTTGGGTTGGCATTTGCTTGTTGCTAGCTCGGTCCATCTAGTATATAGTCAAAGATATTAACCGAATAAGCAAATATCTGACAAATATGATATTTATTCGAGTGATATTCGGTTACAGTCAAATATTAAACAACTCTATTTCGTACTTATACAACCTAAATGCAACCCTTAGGTTCAGTATTCATATGAATGAATCGTAAAATCGATTTATTCTTTCGAATTAACAAAACTCTCGTCATTTCGCGATTTGAGAGCAAACCTAAAACGAGGTTGATTGTAAATCACCGGTCAACTCGTTGAATACTTTCGAAGGGAATTTCACAGTCTGCACAATTTCCACCAGTACCTTTGTTCAATCGATAACACAATGCCATGAAAATTGTCGCAGCTGAGAATTGAATTTAATACGTATCGCTCTCGATAATTATCGCGGATAAATTTTCATCAATTGGCAATTTTATACTGACCTGAAATTGATGAAGCGGTAAGTACGACGCGGACACGGTTTCATTGTAATTATTATACGATTCATTACGTATCATGTAGATACGATATAGACGTTATAACGCGATTTCGATCAAGCGGAGAAATTCTGGCGATCGATAATTGGCGTACAATGCTCGCTAGATATACCAGTCGTTTTCGTGTAGATACATTTTAATTTTCACATGCAGACGTTTACGAAGGAAGCATTGGCAATAGTAGATTTCATCGGAGCTGGCTACGCTCCTATAGACAATACCAAATCGAATGTTTCAACAGCTTATAATTTAGGAGCTATATTCAAGGCGCGATGCTACGATGTTTTTTTTTTCTTTTTTGTTTTATTAAACGCCGATATGCACTTTCACTTCATATATTTTATATTATACGCGTGTCATTTGTACTATTTCGTCATTAACCGATACGCTTAATTGGATGGTAATTACGTACGAGGATTTGCTTTCATTGTATAATACGCGTTATAAAAATGTTATAATTTAAAAGAAAAAAAATATTATAATCCGTAACAGTACTTTGGAAACGGTAATAACATCAATTAGTAGCGATTGTAAATCATTTAAATAACTGTTTCCGAAAACACTGAACCTGGGTATCTCGAGTTTTCCCGAATTATCATCCGTCACCACGTCGGTGACCATATAGAGATCCGTTTATCGAGAAGACATGAAGTAGGGATGTTGATGAACTGTGAGACACAAGTATAACTATATTTCAGAAGTTGAATATGATTCGCTAATTGACAAGTATAAAAGAATATTTGTAATGATGTTCTTTGCTAGATCTTTACTCAGGATGATGTCATTTTTGTCAGTGATCGATGGCTTTCATTTTTTTTTAAATAACTTGAAACTATGCTAGAGCCTTTCTTTTCTCGTATTGTACCATTTATTACGTATTACTGAAGGTCATTATTATATTACTGGATGAAGTAGGTAACGAGTGACCATAGATTTTAATTCTGAACAACAGAAATGTATAATATGCATGTTACTTACGTATGTAAAATTTACCAATTATGAAACAATGGTATCGACAGGAATTTTTTTTGGAGTGCTGGAGTTGGATGTTGAAATGTTTATACCATATTTTTAGCATTTTGCTTTTCAATTTCCAAGGTCAAAGCTAAACATATGACATGAAATTGAAACTGTCGAACTAAAGGAAGCAAAGAAGTCTATTCTCATTTCTAAAGGTATAAAAATAAATTACATTGAAGAGACTTTTTAATGTTGCTTAACTTTGGAATGATAGTAATGTTTTGTAACATACTTAATAGATCTTCAAAAAAATAAAATAATTTATAAAATGAAATAAAAAATGCCTGAATTAGGTTGATGAAAATATACCCGCTGACCTATTCGTATAATTATATAAATCGTATGACCGAGTGTACTTGTAGAAAACGTTTGATTCGCGTGATCATCACCAATCAGGCATTTGAACTTTCGACATTCCATCTGCGGTGTGATTGTCGAAGCCCCATAATTATCTCCAAAGAAAGATTAATTCAACATTAATTCATTTCTCCCAATTTCGTCGGAGGCTTTTACCCGAAAGCGACGACAACTGGTTTCACCTTTAAGCTCAGATTACGCCAAAGAATGCGAAAATCGCAATCAAAGCGATGCCCAACAAAAGAATTCAATAACGTGAAATTTTTTCACCCGTCTAGTCATTTAGCCGAAGGCATCGTACATACGGGATTTCGGTCGCTAATGAGCGAGACACGAAGAATTTCAGCGTTCGACGATTCGCTACGGGTTTTCACGCGGTAGTATTTGTTTTACCAGGCGTTTTAGTTCGATGAGTTCTATAATGCGATTAGAAATTTTTTAATAATTCGCGCAAATGTTACCACGTTTTATCCTTTCACTTGGAGTAATTTAACCTACGACGCGACGATGATTTTATAATTAAAAAACAACCTATGTAGTCGGCACCGCGTAAATTGCCGGAATGAGTTGCCGATTTGATTATCGCAGTCCGATGAACAGATGTGCAGGTGTGCATAATATGAAAACTATCGTTTTGGGTATGTGAGGTATTCATTTTGTGTGAGAATTGGCGGTCATGCGTTATGTGCTGTGGTACCAAGACCAATGCAGTCTTTCGAGAAATAGTAAGGGTTATATAGGTCGAAATGTGTAAGGAAGGGGAAATAATTTCTGCTAAGCTGAAACTTGATATAGTCGTCCAAAATCTTCCATGCGTTACCCCAAATTGCTGATCGAAGGTAAAAAATATCCGTTTTTTGCCAATCACTCACCAATGGAGCACTTGAACTTAACAAGAGTGCTTATCGAAAATTATATGCGTGAAATTTCCTACAAAAAGTATTCTATTCATTTTTTTCTTTGAACACTGCCAAATGCTTGAAATGAAAGGATGAAATGCCCCCTTTTTGAAATATTCAATTTTACGTGAAAATGTGTATTGTACCTTGCAAATTGATAGTTCGTATTTTGTCATATATTATAGCCATATAAAACAAAAAATTAGATGAACAAATATGTAGTACGAATGTTACAAAATCAAACCGTCGTCAGATGAATGTACAAAAAAATAAAAAAAGGATTACATTTTATCGTTTTTATTTTTATTTTTATGTTTTCTGACTCATCATTAACAATAATTAATGTAAATAATTGATAAAAAAATACACCTACGAATAAGGGTCCATTGGTACCTAAAATTTCATCACAACTGGGACCAAATCGCTTGAAAAAGGAGGAGGGGAGAAATTTCTCACATAAACTTTATTTAGGATATTTGAAAGAAAAACCTCCTCGGTCCAAATTAGGAAATTTGGCTCTTATTTTCAAAGTACATTAGTGCCATTTGCCACGTACGAGCGTTGATAAGGATGATCAGTTTTGGTGGTCAGAATATATTAAAGAAAATAATAACAATAAACATTTCCTCCACAATATTGCAAACATCCTCATAGTAATATTTCAAAATTAGATTATGTTTTATACATTATAGGTATTAAACCTATCAAAGCAGCCCAGTTGAGGAAATGAAGTCTAAGAATCAAGGATTCTAGTTTTTGTTTTACCTCCGAATAGAAGATAAAATTCGAAAAATTTTTAGAATATATTCATTTTTTTCAATCGTAGAATGTACGTATCTGTAACGTACAAAGTTGGATTTTTTCTTTATCTAAAAATCATAAGTGTTTTTTTACCCCTTTAATATTACATATAGGCTCATTAATTAATTTATTTAGTTAAAAAAAAAAAAAAATCATAAGTGTTTTTTTACCCCTTTAATATTACATATAGGCTATTAATTAATTTATTTAGTTAAAAAAAAAAAAATCATAAGTGTTTTTTTACCCCTTTAATATTACATATAGGCTCATTAATTAATTTATTTAAATTAATCTAACAAATTAAAATTTAAAAAAATTTTTAATTATTAAAATAAAATAAATAAATAATAATAAATAATTAAATATAAATAATTTTCCGGTAGGTCGTTATTTCAGATAAGGCAAACCAAATTCTAAAGGGAACTTTGACTTTTTTTTGTTGATTAAGTACCCTTCTATTGAATACAAAATTTACACCTGGGAAATCAAACTTCTTTAGAAGAGCTTTTCCCCCTAGCCCCTCTCTCTCTTTAGCTATAGGCTTGTATACATATATCATAGAAGTAAAATATTATAATTTTTTTAATTTGAGTGTTGAAGAAAAATTTTTAACGAGTTTCTATAAATTTATGTCTAAAAAATGGGAAAAAAGTTCGTTCTAGAATAAAAAAAGTACCTAAAATCAAGGAGAAGTCTTTAAAATGAAAAAATATTTTCAAAAAATTTATTTTAATTTCAAACAATTTATTTTTTCCAAAATTGAGTTTTGCAAAGAATATGACTTAAATTTTTCATTTTGAAAAATGATTTTTAAAATTTAAAAATTTAATGTAAATATTGTCCAAAAATTAAGAAAAAATTACAATAAATAGCACTCAATAAAAAAAATAAATCTAAAAAATGAGGACTTTCAGAAAAAACGTCAAGAATACTTTGGAGATCATTGAACTGGCTCCAAAATACGCTTAAAAAAATATCGGAAGGATTACAGTTCCGAAAGAGAATTACTTTGGTGCCCTTGCAGAGAAATTTCTATTTCCGTAAGTAACTTCCCAATTTTTTTTTGCTGAATTTTGCAAATTTTCAAAAGTAATGGAAGTGCTAATTAATATAAAATTCCAAAATTAATTAATATGCGTGATCCTGTCCAAAGAAAGTGACTTGATGTTATGAATCGTTTTTTTTTTTACCTTTTTGGTTGTACTTCGGATAATCTTTCCAATGAAGTTACTTCCAACCCTTTTAATAATTTATTCGTGAAATAAATTTTTTTATAATATATTATATTTTTAAAATATTGAAATGTGATTTAAACCAATCAGGTAGGCTGTGATAGCTGTCGTTCTTAGATTAAAAACTTGCTAAGATTGTATTAAACTAGAATTAGATATCTACTTCATCATATTATTTTTAATAAATTAAAATCCCTCCCCCTTACACCCCCACAGAATAATGAAGTGGAGATTATACGCCCAAAGAAAGGGATCATGTGTAAAATTTTTTTTCCAACTTTATACAGATTTATGAGAAAATAAAAATTTATAGCGAAAACATTAACCTTGTTTTTCCCCAAAAATATGTTTTTTACACTTGGCCTCTTTCTTGGAAGCGGGTCACATACGTAAAATTTAGAGCTTTCACTAGAATTTTACCTTAAAAAATGTCGAAAAATATTAGTATCTGTATTCAAAATATTTCTTAAATTAATTTTTTTATTTTTTGTTACACCTTAAAATGTCTTATTTCATCATCTATTTTTATAGAAGTGAAGGAAAATAATTTTTGGTGGAACAAGTAGAATTTTTCAGCAATTTATTTGCCCTATTCCTCATTTTCATAGCTCATTATTGTTTTTTTAATTGCTACGAAAGTTACTAGAGAATTACTGGTAATTTTGATAACGTTGGAAAGTTGGGTAATTTTTTCAGCAGTGATATTGATATTATAATAATCCCCCTCTCTCCCCGTGATATAGAGAAAGAGATATGCCTATTATTAATGGACTATGAAAGCTATGATATTGATATTATAATAATCCCCCCTCCCCCTCCCCCGGTGATATGGAGAAAGACATATGCCTATTATTAATGGACTATGAAAACTAGTTCTATACTGGTACATATAATCCCACAAAAATTGTAAAAATCATTTTCTTTCGATTTTTGATTTTTTTTCTTGATATTCCACGCTTAAACTATACGAATCACAGGATTCATGAAAAGGGACGTATTTTTTCTTCCAATTCACACTGTATAAAAATCGAATAATGTGTTTTTTGTAGGAAATTTTACTAGCTTTTTCTTGATAAACATTGTTATCGCATTTAACTAACAATATGAGGCTAAGCTCTGTGCATTTGAGCACTCTACAGAGAGCAATAATGATGGCTTCTACATGTTATATACCAAGCTTCGGTTTATCATCAATTGTTTCCATTTCAAAAGCTTCATTCTCTGGATTAAATTACAAATGGAAGTAATAGAATTGAACAAAATGTATTCTTTCATACGGAAACAATACCGGACGAAAAACGTTAAACTAAGTCATCTCGTCATCGCATAAATTCCACCGTCAGCGGTCGCCTTGTTTCTCGCATTAATTAACAAATGGCGAACAAAAGATGGTAATTTGTCGGTAGTGCGAGCCTAAACCATATCACACAAATTAGTGTTTCGAATGCAAGAGCTACAAGCGAGCGCCAGTTTCCCATAATCAAATCGTCGGACGAGATTGTTTTCATCTGCAATACTATTGTAAGAGTGTATTTCTCTTTCACGAGCTGCGCTTAATGTGAGGTAATAAAGTAAAAAAATACGAAACGATAATTACGCTGTTTATAAAGAATGAGAAAGATTGCGCGGAAATTCGAATTACCTGTATGATTAAACAAGGTGTCCTATTTCAGTATAGTTACTACATCCCGAGCTACCATAAGGAAGTCAATACGATGCGGTTTTTTGGACACCAAACCATTTGATTTTTGGTCAAGGATCATTTATGACCGGAGTAATAATCTGAACTAGATTTACCTCGTTATTTGCGGTCTCCGTAGGTTTCTTTTTTACACATAGTATCGAAAGTTGAGCCCATAGTCAACGAACCGTGCTTTATGATGACGATTATTAGTATCTAATTATCGACTCGTTTCAATTTTCTCGTTTCAAATTAGCGAGCATTTTTTTACCTACCTCCGCAATTCATTACAAGATCTGGTTTCGTGTGTACCGCGAATTAAAAAACTCGATCTAGCGAAACGACGAGTACCCGCAAAAGTAAAACGGAGTATCGTAGTGGTCGCGCCCATCTCAATGTATTTTTTATTTCGTTTTCAACGTATATGCGGGAATAATACGAGTAACGTTGTATTTTCGAGGATAACGGTACGGAAATAAGATAGAGCTGCGGACAAGTTTAAATCATTATAGGTGAAGGACATACCCGAAGCAGAAATGTTTTATTTACTCCAACATACCTAGTTTACCCGATGGTGATGTACGATAAAGTTTTCAACGAGTACGTGAAACCGATTCGAATTCACGATTTATTTTATTCCTGGTCATAACGTTTCGCCTTTCTTCTTCGCCAAAAAACTAGTTCATTAGATTAATTAAAAATTTATCCCATTTTCCGATTACCCAACCAAAACGTCATCGACCCGAAAAAACGCTCGTACTATAACGAAAGATGAAATATCGTTCGACGAGTTACCTATATTATGACGTTTCATCACGCCGTGCTAAATTGCTCGCACGGAGACAGTTTGAATGATAGTTCCTGATGTTAGAGGCATCGTCGAGCCATCGCAGCGATGCTTTTTCCGACCAACTCGTAATGTTGATTTATAACCAATGATGTGGCGTCAATAATGTGGAATTACACAATAATGCAGATTTGTTATGGAACGAATTCGAGAATTGATGGTTCGTTTGTAATGAGGTAATGGAGTGGTTTCCTGAAATGCCAACTTTGTATTGAATGGTTTCAATGTATTTTTTGATCGAAAGGAAGTAGGTTATAAAAGTGTGATAATCGAAGGCTGTATTATAAATTTCCCATTCAGATGGGCTATAGGCTGAGGGTATGGATGCAAATCAAAAAGTCATATTGGGTGTTCTATTGTTTAGCATAATATATTTTAGATTCTTATATTCGAAATGGAATGAGGTGAGCACTAAGCAGGAAGTTATAGACTTTGTTTTCAAATTGCCTATGTAGTTTACATTTTTCTATTACGATAATAATAATGCTAAATCAACGAAAGTGAAGGAGATAATGATGCTAGATGCACTTCTGTAGTGTTCAAAAGGTGTGAGGAGAGAGGAAAAAGTAATTGCCAATGACTTCCAGAAAACTTGTACAAAATATCAATCCTCAAAATTAATAGAAAAATTTTTAAAATTGGGTCAACATTTTCAAAAATTTCAAAAAAATCGATTTTTTAACAATCTGAAATATTTCGCATCCAAAGTTACATTTTATAGTTTAAGGACTGAAAAAAATGTGTAGTCCCCAATTTGAAAATGTAATAGGTACGTTAGAAGATTTTTTACAATTTTTTGAGAAAAAAATCATGTTTTATGTATTTTTTTTTATTTTTTTATTTGCATATTCGAGCGTCTCCTTCGCAGCCTTTATTGGCCAATTACGAGGGGGCACTTTATCAATGCATGTAATAAGTTTAAAAAGAAGTGAAAATAAATTGACAAACTTAATTTTAACTTGAACTAGTGCCTTCTCGCCCCTTCGGGGCTAGCAATAAAAATTAAATGAAGAAAAAAAAGTTATTTTATCAGACAAGCGCAGCTACATTCCAAACTGCACAACCCAATTTATTCTTACTTGTTACCTCGACCAAAAGTTCTTCCTTTCAGGATGGGCTCGCCCCTTTATATTTTTGTATACCTGCCATTCTAAACAATTTTACTACTTTACCTTTGCTCTTGCCCATGTACAAAGCTTTTATTAGAATTCATCACATTTTTCCCTTTATATATATGCTATTCAAAACAAGGATGCGCGCGCATCTCAAAACCGATTTCATTTGAATTTTAATATATAGAGAAACAAAGCTTTTATTAAATTTATCACCTTTTCCCCTTTGTGTACCTGCTATCCTTTATATACTTTTTATACCTGCTATTCAAAACAAGGATGCGCGCGCATCTCAGAACCGATTTCATTTTGATTTTCATATATAGAGAGATTAGTTCTCCATTTCTCCCCTCCAATAATGAATTATAAATGAATAATTTATGAGTAAGTATATTTGATGCATACTCAATGTAAGATTGATCTGAGGTCTTTATTGTTTAGAAAGCGAAGTATGATCACTTTTTACCTGACAGGGGTTCCAAAAGTATCACAGCTCTCTTTCAAATTGATGGTTCGGTAAATAAACACTTATTCTGGTGATCTTTGTGAGGTGAAAATTAGACATATTTCGTCGCTTAGATCAAATCCATACTATGCAAGCTATTAGTAAATTATCTTCTGTTATTTAATTTAAAATGTAGAAAATTTAGTATTTAAAAAAAAAATTAAAGAAAATGATTTGGATGCTTGAATTTTGAAAAGATTTGATGACTAAAAATTTTAGGTATTCAAGTACCTGTTATCTGTGCGATTTAAATATACTTTTTAGGAAAGCTATGACATATTTAACTAATTTAGCATTTGATTTCTGAAAATGAAGTTTTGGTTTAGCCACTGGGCTTTTAGTTGCTAAAAAAAAAAATACTTTTAACTAAGACTTTAATATTTTAGAAATTTTTTCTGTGGTAGTTTATTGACCTGTAAAAGTTGATTGCATTCTGTAGCTTACAGAAAGCAAAAAAAAAATTGAAACTTGACATATTTTGTGTTTGAGAGTCAACAGTAATTAAAAAATTTATGACCTTTTTTATTTCTCAAAAAATGACGTACTCGGTGCTATCTAGAAGGAGTTTTCGTTTTTTTTTTTTTTTTTTTTTTTTTTAATGAACAAGGTAAGGTTACAATATTTGCTGAATGACGTCAGTATGTCTTCAAAATTTCAGCCACTAATTCCATTTTTACACGTATCAAAATGAATTAAAATAATATTTAAAAAAATTGAAACTAAAAAAAAACTGACAATTAAAATTTTTACGTTGTAAAATCATATTTTGTCGTGCAAAAACTGAAAAAATATTATTCACCATTTAAAAAAAATCGACTTTACCTTATCTCTTTAGTCCAAAAAGCTTAAATTGAATCCATCCTGTGCATGGAACCAATAAATTACCCATTTTCTTAAATTACAAAATAAATTATGGCTAATATTTTTTCAGCTTTTGCACGATAGAAGGTAACTTTGAAAATTGATTGGAATGTAAAAAAATGTTAATTACCCAAAAAATTCGTTTTTTTTTTTTTTTTTGTAAATTTCAAATTTCTTAAAATGTTGACTTAATTTTGGGAGGGATTCTAAGAATTGAGTAAAAATGCTGAAACACTTATGACTTACCTTTGAGATCATTTAGCAATTGTTGTAACTCTCCTCTTTGCTTTCAAAAAATAAAAATAAAAAAACAAAATTCGGCCCATTCTAGTGCTCACTGCTCATCTCATCATGAAAACAACAAAATATTAGTGATGGTAATATCGACCAAAAAAACATATCGATATCAGTAACACATATCGATATATTATATCGATATACCAATATCGATATCTGCATTTTTTTTGCATTTGTAAATATGGAGCTGCAATGGCAGTTTAACGTTTTCATTATCAAAAATTGAAAATTTCACCATTTAATGAATCACGTCAAAAATATGTAGGTACAAAAAAAATTTGACAAACATTAAGTCGATTTTGATCCATATGCACCAATAATATTGCCAGTGTTTTTCTTGGAATATCGATATATATATCGATATTACCATTTTGATATCCCATACCTACAAAATATTGGTACAATGAAATTTCATTAGTATATATGCAAAGTTAGCTCCTAAAATTTTCGCGCAACTGATGCAAATAGTTTCGGTAGGTCTTGAAAATGTTAAATTTCCAACATCGAATTTTAAAGTTTCATCAATTTACGTTAATCAAAAATATAATTTTTCTCAAAATTTGAAGCACCTTTCAACGTGAAAAAATTTTAGAAATTGATAGGTGCACTAAAATCTATTGAGGAGGGTAGAAAATCAACATTATCTAGTGTAAGGGGGGGGGGGATTTATAAAAAATTTGTTACATTTTTCATTATAAAGTTTCAATTTTCACAATCATATGCTCACTAGAAATGAATAATTGAAAACTATAAAATAAAAATCTTTTAAAAATTTATTAAAAATAATTATAAGAGCAGTAAGTAACTTTATCATGTACCTATTTTTGTTTTCCTGAGATCGCACCTCTTAATTGTTTTTCGACGATTGAAGATTAAATAATTAAGAATGAAGCAAAATTAAAAAAAAAATCAAAATAAATAGTTTAGCTCTATCTTGATACGAATTTAAAATTACATAGACATTTACTTTTTGAAATGCACCTTTTCTTAAATAAATTTATAATCATCGTGTATGCTTTAATTGCTTACTGCCGACACAGAAGTGGCACGAATGACCATCACCTGTCATATTAAACTGTACAAATGAGGAACTAAAGATCAAAATCACTAAAAACTACACTAATTTGGCTTTGTATGAGCAATTATCATTTCAGAATTTGAACAAAAAAAATTGATATTTTAATGCATTCGAGATGGTAGAAACAGTATTTTTTAACTCCCCAAATCCTATTTTTCGATGAAACCGGGGTATAAATATACGCATGTTGTCTCACTTTTCGTCACTATGACTGAAATCTGTTGAAAACCCTTGAAAATCTCTGTAATAATATATTACATCTGGGTCTAGTACTTTAAAGATGGGACGTATTAAGAACACCAATCGTTGTACTATATGATTATATTCGAATTGTATTGAGATAGAATTTACCTCCCAAAGCGAAAATTCGATTACATAACACACCGTGTTGAAACTCGCAAAAACTTTTTGTATCGTCGAAAGAATTCGTGCCACATAGGTGCGTCCGTATGTCCTTAAAGATTATATTCTCTATTCGTAAATATAGGCTGTAAACATTATGCGAACATCTACAGTCGAGAATATAAGTATTCGAGTGAATGGATTAATTAAATATTTGAAAATGCTCAAAGTATAGAACTGATGTGTTCACTTCCCGACTGTGAACCAATTTAAGGTATACTTTGCATGGCGAATATGATGATAATTATAGTCACGGTATACGGTAACATCGGCGTTATAATTTATTATAAGGTAACGAAGAATACTCGACTTCACCATTGAGCTTACACAGTCTTCTATATGATGGTAATTACGCTAGTGACATGTTGCATTCCGCGTACAACGGTATTATTACAATGTTAACGAGAAATTATTATAGATGCTAAGTTCATATGTTCTTAATATCCGCAAATGGCTCGGAAACAGTAGCCAGAGGTCGTTGCTTGATGGATATTAGCGATGATTTGAAATTAACGAATGTAGTGTTTCGTGGCGGCGCCCTATATGGGCAGAAGAAAGCGTTGTGGAAGTTAGGTGGTATTATCGGGCATCTTGGAATCGAAATACCTATTAACGACATTGGTAAATGCCTAGATCGTTGACCGATGGATAAGGTGTATCGTGAGCTCCAGTTCTTCTTGTATTGAAGAAAGGACTGAGGAGATGATATGTTGCCAGTTTGCATTTTCATAAAGCAAAAATCAGAGTTGCTTAAGCTTGAGTAGTTTTTGGAAGAAATTTTGAAGGGATTTCTAGTTTCATTACTGAGCATGAGTGTGCAGAGGTTACCAACATTATTTGTAAGTCTTACTTATCCCTATTAAAAATTCAGCTCCTGTAATGCAGCATGACTGCTTATAAGTTTTTTAAATTTACACGTATAATAAGTTCTTAAATTAAATGCTTCAACTTTTTTTTTCGTTGTTTTTTAATTACATTTATAGTATGAATATTTTCACTACTATGGACTCCAAATTGTTTAAATGATTCCACAGTTTGACGTAGGCTAATGCATCTACTGTTATATTGAATCTATGAACTTTCGCTATCTATGTCATACAAGGTACGCTCATAAAACCGTTGATTTCTACTTTTTGTTCGTTTTACTGCCGAAAGTTGAAGAAAAATAAAATTTTCGAGGTTACACTACGCTATGAAAACATCATCAATCTAGGACGTGCTAATAACCGGTTCGTCGTTAAAGTAGCGCTTTTAATGGATTTTTTATTACATCGGAGATATAGTTCAATGGCAAAAGAAGAGTAAAAATTCGACTAGATGAACATTCCTACCGTTCCAGACCCATTATTAAACTCTAATCCGCTCGTCCTTCCGTCTAATTGAATATGGACACATCAGCGTCCCAGCATTCGACACAATTGTAAAAGAAAACTCTTTCGGATGCCGATTGGCCTATAAACGTAACGGTTAGTGTTGGAAAACTAAGATGTTCGATTGGCGTTGAATTGTGGGCGAACCCGTTATATTAAAACGTTATGTAGTTCAAGGAAGAGGTGAATACCGTGTGTTTGTATTTAAATACAATGACGAATTGTTGTCGGACGCGTCAAACTTGATATTAAAACGTATTCTGTACGGGTTCAGGTGTACACGTATCAGTGTATAATCAAACAATACACCGGCTTAGGCGGACTACGATACGACAGGTGTGTAAACTTTGTCGTCTCGTTTTGCAAATCATGTAATTAGGTGTAAATATCCGAATGAGATCTCGGATGCTGAAGTGAAACTGTCTCGAGGAAGATGGTAAATGTGTGTCATATCGCAACCGCTGATTATGTTGTTCGCGTTATTGTAATACGAGCGCCGCCGGTGTAATTCATTTGTTCGTTTTGAAATTCGAAACATTATCGCGGCTATGTCGTCAATTCCCAAGTTTGCCTTTTACTTGGCGCAAATGGCCGATGTAGAAGTATTGCGAGCGGTTCTCCTCGTATGGTGCGTACGCTTTGGTGAACCAGGTACAGGAAATGTCAGTTTTAATATAAAAAGGATAGCTATTACAGCCTACCTGTTTTGAGAGTGCGGTTCGGGGGAGGGTGGGGTTTTCAAATCTTTGCGTTTCACACCATTTGTAATCATGTGGCCAATATCAAACTTTATGGTATAATATCTAGCGCCGGTGGATATTCATGAAATCCGCTCAAAACTTGGTGAGAGACTCTTTTTAAAAATCCAAAAAAATTACTTTTTTTATTTTTTCGAAAAAATTAAAAATGGCGGATCACTCAAATTTCAAGGGAGGCTGAAGAAAGGGCGAATCGCTTAAATTTTTCGTTTTTGATTTCATGAAAGAGTGAGTCACGGATACTAACATATCCAAATTTCAGCTTCTTGAGTGCGTATTGAGGGGAGTTAGATCAAAAAATGGCTTTTTGAGGAAGTTTTGAGTCATGAAATTTCTTGATTTTTTCATATCTCCACACCAAGTCAATTTGGAAAGGTCAAACTTTGTGTGTAGAGTTGGTTGGTACCCAGAATATGTCCTCTTGAATTTGGATCAAAATGAATCCAAAATGGCGGATCATCAAAATTTGGGTAGAGCTTGAGGAGCCTTAAGGTCGTAAAAATGTAATTAATATGAGCTTATATGATTATTGGGGATAAGAAGTATACTATATCCTCATTTCATTTCCATACATGATGTTGGAGGGGAGAAGGAGGGTTATCGACCTTGAAATGCGTTGTGGTGCACGAAATGTCGATAATTTTACATTGTGACGTCATATGATATAATGAAGCCAACTGACTAATCTGTTCTGATTTTAGCTTCCCAATTGATTAAGAGAGGAGTTAAAGCAAAAAACTGCTTTTGGAGGGGAAATTATTAGTGCAGGGAATTTCATGAATTTTCCATATCTCACCACTAAATCAACCTAGAAAGGTCAAACTTCGTATGTAGGGTTAGTCGATGACCAAAATATGACCTCTTAAATTTGGGTCAAAATGAATCCAAAATGACAAATCGTAAAAATTTGAGAATAATTTGAAGAGCCTCAAGTAGTTATAATTGGAAAAATATGTGTCAATTAGTATTGGATGTGGCCTGTAGACAAGAAGGGTTAGCAATGTTATTTGTAAACCCAAAAAAGCCGCAATTGAAAACTCAGCTCCTGTAATGCTGCATGGCTGCTTACATTTTTTTCTATTTGCAATCTACCATCAAATGTATACTGATTTAAATTTTTTATGCAAATCTGGCAAGATATGCCAACCTTTAGTTAAAAAAAAAAAAAAAAAAAAAAAAAACTTTAAACAGTACAAACAATACTTGAGTATTTTGCTTTACCCAGCTGGTCTGGGGGAACTTAAGCTTAGTCAGTTTACATCGTGAGTTCTGTATTGCAGCCTAAAGCTGCATGTATAAAACCTTAATAAAATAATTGAATTAACGTCTCATTGAGTTGAAATTTGATACCTAATTCTACTCATATACTACGTTAGTTATATCAGTTTTAAGCTAATATCGCCTCATTTCAACGTTACATGAAACATTTTCAGAACCTTTAAATATTGAAAAGAAGTCATCAAATGTGTGTCCCCACATTCAAAAATATTCTACTTCCTACTTCTTTGGTATCTAATGCTCTTTATTTTAGTTGGAAACTTTTTTTATCTACAACTATCTTAAAAGAGTCATGTACCCTGCTCCCCTCCAAAAAAATTGAACCACGGCGTAGGATGACGACATAACTTTTTGCTTTCTAGAAAAGAGTCCTCTTGATATTCAAAAATAGGATTTTTGTTCCCACCAAAACATTAATGGAACCGAAGCCAACTCTTCGTCTATTAGCCACTCATAAAAGCACCCTAACATACCTATGTACCTTATTAAAATATCCTCTCTATAGGTGCCTATTAAAATACCGATAGCACACACCTACGTATACGGTATACTCGATTTCTCCTCGTTAATTTGTATCGAAATTATATTTAATTATTATCAGATAAGGTTATAATTAATCGATGTATTAAAATGATATCGGCAACGAGGAAACGAACACCTGAACATTCGCACCATCGGTTCATACCATTATCTACCTAGACGCGTAACAAGCGTTGGCGAAAATTTACTAACCGTTCAAAGTCTCCAAATTAAGCGTAATTTAGATATCGAATGAATCGAGAAAGTAATATGTATACATATTCGAATCTTTTATTGGAATTATTTAATGGAAAGTGGTTTTTTTTAAAGCATCAACGGATTCTCGGTAATCGCGATACACCGTTGGTACTCAGTCACGCTTGGAATGAGAAATATCGAATATCGATTTTGTTACAGATTTGCAGCGATGTTACGTATGCACGATCGTTTACGTATAAATGTCGATTCGCTTATTTAGTAAAATTGATCGATTTCACT
The DNA here is from genome assembly GCA_009761765.1 of Phenacoccus solenopsis. Lineage (NCBI taxonomy): Eukaryota > Metazoa > Arthropoda > Insecta > Hemiptera > Pseudococcidae > Phenacoccus > Phenacoccus solenopsis. The sequence continues at coordinate 39,427,276 of CM019754.1, read as the reverse complement.
CTCAACGTCGACCATTTTTTCGCCCTTCTTCGTGAAGTACTTTCGATATTGTTTATAAACGTTTCACACTCCGAGGGTACTGGCATGTTACGTGAGCCGTACGACCATGAGAAATTGGAGGTGAACGGAGTGCCGGAGATTTCCAACGCTGTTTATCACCGACGGGTAGGTATAATTTGGCTGGTCATCGTGCTGAAGCCAAGGAACTTGGGTGCGAATCACCTTGTACGGGGATTAAGAGAGCGACGCTGATGGCGACGCTGGTGTACTTGAAGAATGCGCCTCTCTATTTTAACTGACCCATCTTCGGATTTCGGCGAATGTTCAGAATGGTGCGAAATGAGCTCAAGTCGATTTAAAATACATCACTTCTAAACGGTAACGAACTAAGCTCTTCGCCGTTTATCTAACGCGAAACTGCTTTTCATATTCCTATATAACCGGATACGATGACATTGTCAATGGTTTTACGATACAATCGATAAGATTTAATATAATGTGAAAATACCAGTAAGCTGTAAGATTTAGGTCTGCCGGTGCATTCTTCCGGCGAAGCAACCGGTTTTTGTAATACTGGGTATATTTAAAAAAATAAACATTTTTTATGATAATTACATTAACGCGAACGTCTGATGTATTTTCCACGCCACATTATCCTTACGTTTTGTCTGCGTCGCCATCTAGAGACCGGAAAGCAGTTTCCGCCAGCGTTCCAGAATTTGGTGATATGAAAAAAGAGTTGAAATTCGCTCGCCTTTCCATGCTGTGTCGATGACAATAGATTCTAGATATGCCTACGTATGTAACAGGCTAATAAGCGTATAGAAGAGGATAATTTATTTTCAAGACTTTTGTCCGTCACAGTAGGCGTAAAGATTCGTTGCGAATTCGAACCTACTCGATTTGCGAATTTCAACTAGAGTCGTGTTTTAACGGTATCTGCCAGATTTATCTTTTGCCATATCCGTGTACCTAACTGCCATCGACTTGTGTTCTAATTGACGACGACATATTGTTCATACAAAAAGTTCTGCGGCCTGTGGGTCGAGGCCATGTCACATCAGTGGGTGCACGAAGTCTGCGAAAACCACGAATAATACGTCGAAAATATAATCGTCATCGAAGAAAGCGCCGCGACCGAAATGTTACCTTTAAAACGTGACCAACTATTAGAAATCTATCAATTTTAAATATAATAATAATTTTTATTAGCACAATAGTAACCGTAGACTCCAAGTAATTGTTATCGTATACACAAAAAGCTAAATGGAAACGGAAATGCATAAGATTTTGTAGCACGAGTTGTGCAGTTTAATTCACGATTGAGGTCATACGACCACGTGAGCGGTGGACATAATGTGGAAAGCTATGGCGCGAGCATTCTAAAGATGGCCTTTTACTCGCCGTACGCGTCGCACAACCTTTCACGAACTGCGTACCATCACTGGCCGGTGAAATTGGTCGATTTATTACGACCGATTCGTCCGCGTCCGTCGCCATTAGAATTACAAATGTGTTTGCGTACGTCGGCGTATGATGATTTTTTTACCATTTTGTCAAAGTTTCGCAACAAGCTCGAGTGCAGGGATCGTCGTTGTAACACGATTATAAAATCTCGACGCGTATAAATGGTAATTTAAACGCGCTGAGGTAATGGGTAATATGGCCGTAGGTTTAAATGCTCTATACGCTAATTTATTAATTAAATCGCTCCCAAGGTTGTATGGGCTGTATTATAAGTGGTCCAGTTTTTCCTCATTTTCAAAGACAACTAGAAGGTTGGCCGTTCAGCGCTGGTTTCTTGGATCGAGATGAGGGGGTTAAGTCTGTTTAAGGTGGTTTTTTTATTCGAGCATTTATGACTGATTTAATTATCGTATGGAGGTGATCGCCAGACACCAGTGCTTGGAGTACCCATTAAAAACTTTTTTCATAAACATATCGCACGATCAAGGACCTCATCACAGGTCATTGCTTCACGATTTTATATTTCTCTTTCGTAGAAATTCGTATCTTTTCATACACAGAAGGCTCAGGTACTTATAAGTGTAGTTGTTCTCATTTGGTGAATATACTGAGAATGCCAAATAACATTATTTGCGATTCGTGGAACGATTATAGCACTTAAGAAGTTTCTTTAATCCATCGTAATTCAATATGAGTTGCCATAACATATTTTATATCATTTAATCAATTTTGTCTATTTAAGATTGCATTGCATGTAAATTCCTGAATTGTGTTGTGTAAAATTTAATAAAAGAGTCATAGTTTTGGCAATTGAACAGATGAGATGTTAGTTAAGTCGTAATGAATGACATTTTACTAACAACCTTAATAACAAGATCTAGAAGATCTATCTGGTATCCCAACGTAGCTCTGCAATTTCTCCACTTTTGAATTTTGGCTAATCATGAAAGCGTCTTTTCGTTTGAATTACGAGTGTTAAGTACAATTCCTAAATTTCCAAATGACTATTTATGAATAAGAAATCTCTTTAAAATTTGTATTAGAGAAAGAAATACAGAGGTAAAGAAACACTATCTTTTTAGCTAAAACTAGGGGATATTGTGATGAAGATACTTCATAGCTAATTACCAAACTACATATCAAGTGCCAGCCTCCAATCACAGGTATGCCAAATTTTTTTCTCACTACTTTGAATTTTGGAGTTTGGAAACAATATTACATACTGATGAGCTCATAAGTAAATTTTGTCATTGCTAAAATTATGATATGGAATATAAATTCATGTGAAATCGCATACCATGATGAGTTAGGTTGATCTGCCCCGAAATAAACAAAAAAGTAAAAGCGGTTCTTTTTACACATGATTACCATATGGTTCTTGAAGCGCATTACTGCCAGTAGGGTGGTTGAGAAAGTGGCTTTGCTTACAATTTCATTAGAAAATACAGTATAATTTTCCTTCGTGATTCAACATAGACGTGAGTTTTTCAAACTGTTATCATAAATAATGTACCTACTAGAATAAGTTCTATGATTTATATAGAATTTAATACCAATTGAGTGTACATGTAATGGCGTGTTTTTAAGACTATGACACTATATTTAAATAGTGAGCTTGTTTAAGAACTTGTGCAGAACTATGACACTGTATTACAGTTCACTAGGTATGTTATAGTGAAAGTTCAGAACTGTGAAACTGTATTGATACCGAGTGAAGATGTTTTGGGAATTGGGTAGAACTATGACATAATGTTTGAATTCATGGCATCTGTTCAGAACTATGGCACTCCACTAGTATTCAGTGGACATGTCTAACGTTTTGTACCTATTCAGAAGTATGATTATGTTTTGAATCAGTGTGCGTGCTATGGCATCTGTTCAGAACTATGCCATTCTAGCAATATGCAATAGATATGTTATGGCATCTATTTATAGACGTGAGTTTTTCGAACTGTTATCATAAATAATGTACCTACTAGAATAAGTTCTATGATTTACATAGAATTTAATACCAATTGAGTGTACATGTAATGGCGTGTTTTTAAGACTATGACACTATATTTAAATAGTGAGCTTGTTTAAGAACTTGTGCAGAACTATGACACTGTATTACAGTTCACTAGGTATGTTATAGTGAAAGTTCAGAACTGTGAAACTGTATTGATACGATGTTTTGGGAATTGGGTAGAACTATGACATAATGTTTGAATTCATGGCATCTGTTCAGAACTATGGCACTCCACTAGTATTCAGTGGACATGTTAAACGTCTTGTACCTATTCAGAAGTATGATTATGTTTTGAATCAGTGTGCGTGCTATGGCATCTGTTCAGAACTATGCCATTCTAGCAATATGCAATAGATATGTTATGGCATCTATTTACATCCATTACGTTGCGTTTAAATTCAGTGAGTACATAGAGAACTTCAATGGTATTATATTAAGATTCAGCGATTATGTTATAACATCAGTTCAGAACTATAATACTCCATTGATATTCATTACACACATTATGGAATCTCTTCAGAACTATGACACTTTGTTTAAATTCAGTGAGTATATTATTGAATTCGTTCAGAACTATGGCACTATATTAAGATTCAGCGGTTATGTTACAGCATCATTTCAAAACTACAATACTCCATTGATATTCATTACACATGTTATGGTATCTCTTCAGAACTGTGACACTGTGTTTAAATTCAGTGAGTTTGTTATTGAATTCGTTCAGAACTATGGCACTGTATCAAGATTGAACGGCTATGTTGTAGCATCAGTTCAGAGCTATGATACTCCATTGATATTCATTACACACATTATGGAATCTCTTCAGAACTATGACACTTTGTTTAAATTCAGTGAGTATATTATTGAATTCGTTCAGAACTATGGCACTATATTAAGATTCAGCGGTTATGTTACAGCATCATTTCAAAACTACAATACTCCATTGATATTCATTACACATGTTATGGTATCTCTTCAGAACTGTGACACTGTGTTTAAATTCAGTGAGTTTGTTATTGAATTCGTTCAGAACTATGGCACTGTATCAAGATTGAACGGCTATGTTGTAGCATCAGTTCAGAGCTATGATATTACATTAATACTCAATAGACCCATTATGGTATCTCTTCAGAACTGTGACACTGTGTTTAAATTCAGTGAGTTTGTTATTGAATTCGTTCAGAACTATGGCACTGTATCAAGATTCAACGGCTATGTTGTAGCATCAGTTCAGAGCTATGATACTACATTAATACTCAATAGACCCATTATGGTATCTCTTCAGAACTGTGACACTATGTTTAAATTCAGTGAGTGTGTTATTGAATTCGTTCAGAACTATGGCACTATATCAAGATTCAACGGTTATGTTGTAGCATCAGTTCAGAGCTATGATACTACATTAATACTCAATACACCCATTATGGTATCTCTTCAGAACTGTGACACTGTGTTTAAATTCAGTGAGTTTGTTATTGAATTCGTTCAGAACTATGGCACTGTATCAAGATTCAACGGTTATGTTGTAGCATCAGTTCAGAGCTATGTTACTACATTAATACTCAATACACCCATTATGGTGTTTCTTCAGAACTGTGACACTGTGTTTAAATTCAGTGAGTTTGTTATTGAATTCGTTCAGAACTATGGCACTGTATCAAGATTCAACGGTTATGTTGTAGCATCAGTTCAGAGCTATGATACTACATTAATACTCAATAGACCCATTATGGCATCTCTTCAGAACTGTGACACTATGTTTAAATTCAGTGAGTATGTTATAGAATTCGTTCAGAACTATGGCACTGTATCAAGATTCAATGGTTATGTTATATCATCAGTTCAGAACTATGATACTACATTAATATTTAATATTCAGTACACCCATTATGGTATCTGTTTAGATATAGAACAATGATACTATGTTTAAATTAAGTGGACATGTTATGAAATGTCTTTAGTTTACTATATATGGCACTACCCTTATATTCAGTGGATAAGTTATATAAGTTTCAAGTGTCGTAGGTACATTCAGAAGTATGAGATTAGGTTTAAATTCAGTGTGCATATTAGATATAACATCTTTTCAGCATTATAACACAGAATGTAATGGCTGATAGTAAGTAATACATGAAGTTTTGTAATATACCGGGTGACTACTTGATTTGAGCACCCAAGCGAAAAAATTAGCTAAAAGGTGAATAAATTCAAAACATGCCTATATGTATTTTTGACAATGAATGTATAAATTAAAATTGTGTATTTCATTGATAAACACTTTTCAGCATTAAATAAATATTATTTATGCCATTTATTGTTCTTAATATCATTCAAATATGTAATTCATTTCTATGAGAGAAAGATTTTTGCGCTTGGGGTGCTCGAATCAAGTAGTCACCCGGTATGACACTCTATATGTTACAAATGATTATAGCATTGGAATGAGTATATTGTACTAAAGAAAGAACAGAAGTAACATTTAGTGAAAATCAAGCGCGAGATTTGTGCTATTCAAGTTAAACAAGGCATGATTATATTAATTCTTCAAAATATATCTGGCATTTTCGATTTTTCAATTTCTTTGTGTTAGTTCGAGATTCGAATGACCTTATTAGAAGATGCTTTAGTAAACATGCAAACTAAATTTCCCATACTTCAACGACCGCATTCTAATCTCACTGCGAAAGGAAGACTTATCGAACACGAACTATTCGCATAAATCAACTCGGCGTCGTTGATTACCTAACCTCGTCTGCATGACATAATCGGCAGACGCCAAAACACCCGAAACCAAATGCTAAAACCTTTCCGACCGTAGATTCTAGTGGCGATGACTGGTGACATAACGCATTATTCTCATCGTCGGAAATCACGGCTTAGCCCGCAGATCCGGTTGAACAGTCTGGCGCGAAAATTAAATACGTACCGATGAGATAGATAAAAATAACAAATTCGCCGTAATTTTTTCTCGACCAGGCATAAACGAACGACCTTGTTGACCCGCGATGAAATTCAACGTTACGAGCACGTTTTTCTTAATCATCGCAGTTAGAAAGTAATTGAATTCGCTTGAAATCCATTAACGAGAGACGCTGTAGGTAATTCTTTTTTTTTTGTTTCGTTGTTTTCTCATTACACGTTGAAAGTGAGAGGTGTGGATACCGATGCGGCGCCGCGGAAATCGTTCGAAGGAAATGATCTTTTGTTATACCCGGCCGGTTGACAATAAAACGTCTCGATGGTCGGGCGTTAATTAGAAAAAGGTGTTCGATGACGAGTTTACCGATATCGGACGATTTCATGGTATCAACCTTGGTGTATCTAGACCAAATGTCTGTGCGCCTTTATTCACGCTTCCAAGATATATTGGACGAATTATACGCGCTGTATGTGTGAGAATCCTCAACATCGGGTTCAGGTTTTTGCACCGTTTTCCACGGAGACGGAATAGGTTATTGTTGCGATTATTACGTGTGCTAGACGGTGTGTCGCGATAACGGGATGTCGTTTTCCTGTTTTGACATGCGTCGCCATGAAATAGAACACGTCTCTCTTTGGTTGTAAAACAATGCGCTCGTTTCAACTTAATCGGATTAAAATCGCTCGTGTTTGCGGACGCGATGCTAGTCGATGGCTTTGCGGTTTCCAGTTGCCCGAAAGTTTACGGATTTTCGACGATGCTGGATAACGCAAATATTTCAGGCACCTATGCGTACCTGCGCCAGGTTCGTGTGAAAGTATGACCCTAAATGAAATCGTTCGGGAGGGAAGAAATGCAAAATCTAACCTATAAAGTTGGCATATTTGGAACCAGTTCAACAATACGAACGTGCGCTGCTACGAGCTTACGTGGTGTACGCTGCGCCGACGAGAAACAATCATTAAAACTAGTTCAGCACGAAGCGCATAGATATTCAAATTATGCGTCTGCGCATTTGAAGATGAATTCGAGTCGCGGTTTTCAGCGTTCAACTTCAATTTAGAATTTGTGGTCAAAAAAATTATACAAGCTGAATTTTTAGTTGAGTTTTTAACTTGAAAACTATACCAATTACAGCGTATCTGATTAGCAAAGAAGGGCAAGGGGAGGTTGAGTTCTTAAAATTTTTGCGTTTTAGACCATTTATATTCATATGGCAAATGTTGAACTTTTTAGTGTATGTATATATTTATATAGACAGTGAATTTATATAATTATGTATTTGAATATTTTATTCACTCCCACTTACCACCAATGGGTATATCCATGAAAATCACTCAAGCATTGGTGAGAGAGTCTGATTGATTTTTTCGAGTTTTTCGTATTTATCTCGATAAATATGAGATCAAGAGGAAAAATTATTTTACCTTCAATTTATTACGAATAAAGTTCAATCTATTTTTCATACACATGTTGCTCTATAGGGTCTAAAAATATATCTCATTTTAATAATCTCGCAGAATATTTACACTGAACATAATATGATGAAATAGACACCACCAAAGAGGTACGTAGTAAAATTCAAAATTCATCGATCAATCAATTCCCCTTACTCGCTGCAAAAAGAGATAGCAAAGCTTCGGTAACAGAATCATTAAAGAGCAACAAAATACATAACGACTCAGCGATCAGTAATAGCTTCTATGTTATAGACAGTACGCCATTAGCGCATGGTAAAAGGCATCGAGGTCAAGAGATTGTATTATTTTCTAGCCATAATATACGAGCATGTGGAAGCAGTTACGAAGAAGATGTCGGCGAACTTCTAAGAATACGACAATTTACTTATCAACTCGCGCTTGCCCCTGTCACACAATTTACCGTAAATACGCGAATATTTTTCACATCTCTCGTGTGATCTAGCCACTTTATTTAGCGAGGAAACGTATGTAATTGTATTCTCGTACTCGTATATTGTCATTTAAAGTAACATCCGTGTCGAAATAATGGCAGATGCCAAATTTTTCGGACAATATTACGGCCAGATTTCCATTTCATATTACGTGTGTAGCTACCTTGATACGGTCGTGATGAAATTGATTAAACGTAAATCGTTATTAACTTAATTGCCGAGTACGCTTAACGGTTCGTCCGTAATTAGATTTTAATTAAACTGTCGAACAAATTTTATCGCAGTACCGTTCGTAGACTGTACTCAGAGATTCACAGCTCATTATGTTGGATTACTTCGAAACTCCTAGAATTGGATGTTTTTTATTCCCTTGCGACCGCGTTCACCGACAATATGACTGGGTAAATATCATTTATAAAATTATCTAATAACTAATCTCATTACGAGTTGTTAGCGAATGATGATGTATACAGTATGGATATTATACATAGAACTCCTAACTTCAAAACTGAACTATGACTCGAAATTGAAGTAAACCTTGTATCTCCATATCTTCTTACAAAATAGGAAGTAGGTAGCTAGGTAAATATAAAAGGATTAGAGTTTCACAATGAAAGATGTAATCGAAAAAATTATGGCCATAATCTCATAATAAGTCAAGTATAAAATGAAAGAAGTCGACGATATAAATATAAAAAGTTTATTAGAATTTTTAGCATACACCTAAAATATGTGTGGGGGGGGGTGGAGAAAAGATAATAAAGTTGAGTTTTATAAAAATTTTCAAAACAAAATAAATATTTACTATGTTTTTTGAGAAATGTGTTGATCATTTTTCTAGGTTATCTGCCAAAAAAGTGGAAAGACGACAATTTTCATCATTTTTTACAATTTTTTTCATTTTATATAGTGTCCAGCTGTCTACCAGGCTCAAAAATTGCAAAAAATTAAAAAAAAGGTACGAAATGTAGAAGTTGGGTATGAATGACTTGAAAAAAAAAAATGTATTTTTTTGTCAGGAAGAGATAGGATGAAATAAATAATGGCCAGTGTTGTTAAAACGAACACAGGTCAGTTATGTTCTTGTTCCTTGAAAGACCCAGTCATTTGATTCTGGTTCTTGGTTCGGTCTTATCAGCAACGATTATTTTGTTCTCGTTCTCATTCTTTCAAATTACGGTTCTTGTTTCGTTCTTCGTTTTTATCCCTTTTAGTTTATTGTTCTTGTTTTTGGTTATGTTCCTCGAGAACAATTGAAAACTTCTGTTCTTATTGTTCTTTGTTTTCGTTCTACAGTTCGCTCTAAAAACCATTTTGTTTTATTGGGTAACAAAAACCAGCAGACAAATTCATGAAATTAAAAGAACGAAGAACAACAAAACAATCACATCGTTTTCATTCTTCTTTTCGCTTTTCAAAAGTTTCGTCACTTGGTCCTCCTTTCATTATTCGATTTATCATTTTCAAAGTATTTTTTTAGTTCTGTTCTTCGTTGTTCAAACATATTTGTTTTATGGTTTCGTTCTTAATTCTGTTCCTCTAAAACAATGAAAAAACTTTGTTCTTGTTGTTTTTTGTTCTCATTCTCGGGTTTCCTTCCACAACATTGATTACGACATAAAAAAAATTCAGGTTACAAAAAAATACGAAAAAGGTATGAAATTCCAGTTTTTTTATTTGGTAGGTAACTATGTTATTTCTCGCTACCTACAACTTCCGCTGTTACTATTTTTTTTTATCAGTAATTATGCATTGAATATTTACATTTTAGGACCAACTGCATATTCCTACTTAGTTTGCACTTCGAAATAAAAATGTCTACAAGAATGTTTATGAAGAAATTAGTAACAGAAATGAATTTTTTTGAGACGTTTAGAATTCTACAGGAGGCATCTATCCGAATATTTAATTGTGATACGGAATAAACTCGCGTCTCACTCATTCCCATTTGCTGGACAAAAAACCCTCACCTATATGCGATACCTGTGACACCCCGACCACTATACACCACCTCATTTTTCAATGTCCAAAGTACTTTGACGAAAGGTCTTCAATCCTTACATCCATCACTCCCAAAGACACCCTTTCTGATGATTTTAACAACATAAAAAATCTTTCAAATTTCCTAACCAAAACCAATCTTCGATCCCTACTATAAACCACAAATTGAACGCCTCTAGCCGCAGTTGCTGTACGTGGCGTTGTACATTAAAAAAAAAAAAAAAAAATAGGGCTTATAAAATGTTCGTCGGAAAAAAGTACTAAACCAATTTTCTGATAAGAGAAACAATTTCTTCGTCTAAGGAACACGGTATTATATCAGTATCCAGCAAACATCCGCTGTTTCGATTACCATCAACGTTATTAGCTATTTAAAACTTACGTTCGCGTTGTGTTTGTTGACTTCCGAACAGCCAAAACCTTATGTAGTACTTCGCACACCAGTTTATCTGTGAGAAGCAGTTGGGAAGCGAAGCACTACAAAGATTTGCAGCCTCTAAAAATTTATCTAAGTTCAAGGAATTTTCATCTTTCGTTTTATTTTTTTTCAGTTCATCTTTACTAGGGCTACTTATATAAATACTTTTAGTAGAGACCCTTTGTATTAATTTATGATAAAGGCCCAACGGGACCCTCCCTGAATGCGACCAGTATGAAGACATATCAGAAAATAATCGTGACTGGGTCAAGTTGACCTAAGTACATCAAATTAAACCTGTTAAACTGTCGAAATAAATTTTCTTCTCACGTATAAACGATAGAAAAATATTTTACCACTAATTCGTCCACTGCGTGTATTTCGATTAGAATTCAGCTTCAATATCGATAATCTATCTGATATCAGATTTAAAAAAAAAAAGCGTGAAATGGTTAAAATGGCGACCGCGACCTAATAATGATGAATCTGGCCGATGGCGTTGCTGGCTAATACGTGGTGTATACATGTATGTACACGGCTAATAGTATCGCGTGTATGGGTACATGGGTGAGTGATAGTTAAACATAAATATTATGTTGTGACTGCAGGCACTAGGCCAGCGAACCAGGTGTATAACCTGCATGGCGGCGCGAACGTTTATGAACTGATTTAAATCCGGATTTGCGAGTGAAAATTATCGAGTAGATAATTTACATTTCTTTATGTTATCAAAATGACGATCATTTATAATCTGTTGACAAAACCCAGTTTGAGCCGAGACAATAAGAGTACGAAATCGATTAGAGAGCTCGGTTACATTGTACGAGGAGCCTTGAATTGAACGATGGTATTAAGAGACGAGGAAAATTTTCGTCGTAAATTTAGGTAGGTCTGTTAGCGATACTTGACTCGTGAAAGCAACAGCGAAGGCGTATCCTTGTCTAGACGTTCGTCAATGTAACACGATAAACGTATCTGAGTATAATTCAACCGCCCTCGTAGGTGGATAAAACGCGCGTATCTCGTAAATGTCAACCATTGCGCTACCAATGGTAAAATCGTGTTGTACGACTTTGTAAAGAGGTTTTAAAGTACCTCGTAGACACGATATCGTCCCACCTTGGTGAATGATCCTTCGTATAGTTTGTAAACGGATGCGTTGGTAGCTATGTAACACGTATTTATTTCTGTTTCAGACGAAGAATGGAATGTGGAGCCGAACGAAGATTCATTATTTTTAGTCCAAACGTCGCAAAATGGATGGCACTCGAAAGAGCTCTCGTTACCGCGAGCTCGTCGCCACAACAGCAGCGGTTTCGAATCGAGCCCTGTAACGTCCCCAGGTAGTCCGAACACGCCACCAGAAGACCGGTACCTTCAGCAAGAGACGTTATTTAGAAATAAGAAACCCGTACGCTCGATACCGTCGGATTTCGAGAAAAAACACAAATACCACGAAGACGTACGCGTACCCAAACACACGTTTTTCGATAAGTCCGTTTCTAAGTCAGAATTAAAATTAGATTTAGCCGCGAGCAAAAGACGCCCCGAAGAACGTCAACGGTCGCCATCCCCTACCGAGGTGGCTTCGCCTAAGGAACGCTTCAAAGATGCCAAAGAGAAATTCCTGCTGCTCGAACGAGAACGACTCGAAGAGCAAGAGAAAATGATACAGATGAATTTAGAAAAGAAGAAAGCCCTGACCCAAGAATATTCCAACGCCGGACCCCCCGTCGCTAAAGCTCGCACTAAGCATTGGCCCAAACAAGACGAGTTCGACGTGAAAAGACGGCTCGTCTACCAAAACAGCTCCGAGTACAAGCCCCAAGATGACTTCGACGTTAATGAGAAACGCAGATCAATCGCCAGACCTGCCTATCATCGTAATAAATCCGTCGAAAGTCTCAACTCCGAAGATTACCCTTCGGCTAACGCGAAAAATAATTGTTACAGAAACGAAACCAATGTCAGCTTATCGCGATCCAAGCTCAACTCGTTTCGCGAAGACGAAAGGTATAATAATAGTCGCATGAATCGATACCACAGTTCGGAAATGGCCGATCAAAATGCCGATAAAAGACGATGTAAAAGTCCTGTAAATAATGTACCGCCACGACCGGCTCCTAGGTCCTACTCCGAAGACTACCTACCCGATCATATCGATAGTAAGAGATACAGAGATATGTCCAGGAGTCAGCATTCAGTGCCATTCGCAGAAGACGACTCAATTCCTTTACAAAGGTACCGAAGTCCTACCAGGAATGTTGACAGTTCTAAAATGTCTAGAAATCACAATCCATACCCGTATCCGGAAGAAGAACCGTCCAATCAGCGTAGAGTTAAGAGATCCGATAGCAAGTATTATTCCAAACCCAGTGACGTCGATAACCGTAGATCTATGTTAGACGTTATTGAAGACGAAAAACGTAAGAATTCTAATGAAATAGCGAAAGAATTCAAGAGGAGATCGTATCAGGATCATCGAACGGGATCTGAAATCTCTTACCAAGGTTCGTCGTTTAGGTGCCATTTTGTTATCAGATTACTCTTGAAAATTTATGTATTATTTTGAAAACATTTTAATTATCACGGAATGTTGTTGTTGTATATTTATCATTTGTTACCTATTGAAAACAAAAAAAAAGAAGCAAACAAACGAAAAAAAACCTATGATGAGCTATTTATAATGGTACAATTGCAAATCTAACTTCATGTTAATGTTTAATGTGTTTGATTCACGTCAGAGGTGAAATAGATCGCAAAAAATGATCTCTGATCAGATCACACGTTACTAAATGAAAATAATCCCAGTGGGAAAAAAATTGATCCATTTTGATTAGAAAAGTGTTACCTTTCATTCGATAAATTTTATTAAATTCGATGAAATTCAATCTAATTTGATCCAATCACGTCTATTACCATGTGATGATCAAATGTGATAAACTTTGATCAGATCAGGTGTTTCAAATTATATTTACTCAATAATTGTTGATGTTGAATTTTTATCAAAAGCTATTCTTTTTTTTGGAATCTTAGATCAAATTACAGATCATTCGATGTTAAACATCTGATCTGAGATCGCACAAAAAGATCGTGATCAGATAAATTAACTTGTTTTTTTTTGAGGGGCGGGGGTTCTATAGCAGTTCTTATACAGTTGTTCATAGTAAAGGCTCAAGGGCAGATATCAGAAAAAGTTTCTTTTTTTTAAGGTTGAAAATTTGTTATTAATTTTTTTTTTTTGTAACTTAAATATTTATTTTAATGCTTCCGTTTCCAAAGTGGTAAGTAGGTAGGTAGGTAGGTAGGTAAAACGATAGTATCTACTTTGAGCCTTCCAGTTTCCATACCTATTGGCTGATTATTAAAATTGTTTCGAAAAAAAGAAGAAATAATAATAGTGAAAGAAAATCGATTTTTGTCAATTTTTTGAGAATTTTTTTTAATGATCTGATCATAATTTTTCATATTTTTTGTGATCTAAGTTTACATCAAATCATTTTAGAAAAACATAATCTAGATCTTGAACATCTCTGATTCGCGCAAAAACGACGCTAATATCATTGACTTACCTTCGTTTTCATTATTCCAGTGAGGGTACCACTGAAGTTTAAATTGGGGTTTGGAAAATTATTTTATCATTCTAATGACCTATAAGCAGCAAACAGGCAAAATATGAAAGATGCTTCATCAGTGTCATTTTTTTTTTTTTTTTGCTCAAAAATATCACCATGTCATTTCTTATTTCAAGCTTTTGCAAATGTTGACCCAGCACCCCTGAGCTAGAATTCAGAAAAATGTTCGCTATATGCGAGGTGTTTCACCCCAATGTGAGCTCCTTCATACCTCGTGTAAAGCTACTTTTGACACCCTCATGTATGATGGTTTGCATATACGACTTACTGAAGGGGTCTAGATATAAAATTTTGAAAAATAATTCTTTCACCTTAATGATGAGCAAATTAAAAAAATATATATTTTATCAGTCAAGGCATATTAAAACATGCGGTTTATGAACATTCAGTATTGCATTATTGACAAAAAATAAATGGCGATGAAGTTAGTTATTACAACCATAAATAAATAATAATTAAATTTATTTATTAAAAACAATCGAGTTCATAATTTAAATTCTCATATTACTCTTTTTCAATTCTCAGGTAGTCTAGGATACCACGACGTCAATGAACAAGAAAGATACCCGCCAATGGAGCGCGATAATGGTTGGACGCATCACAATAAATTAATTAAAAATGGTAAATCTCCATCTAATGGTTCAGCACCATCAGCATCACCGAGATACCGCCACAGTTACGCAGAACCGTTTCATCATGCGCCACCAATCAATCACCATCACGAAATTCTTCAACGAACAAATAGTTCATTGTCTTCTGGAAGGATTGGCATCGCTGCTATACATCATTATTAGTTCTTCATATCTTGAAGCGTTTTATTGTTTATGTACTAACGTTTTGTATAAATTCTTCTACTACTCTTCGCCTTATATATTGTGTAGATAATATAAAAACAAAATAATATACATTCGAAACTATAATTAGATTATTTATTCGATGGATTACACGTAGGCATAATGTGTTCGTTCGCTATACAGCTATTATGCTTGAGAGCACTGAATTGGCGGTATTGTTCTTCGCCATAAAATCCTCGTGTTACGCGAATACGTGTGATATAAATTATGGCGAAAAATTGCTTTCTATCGAGTAACCTGAACGTGAGATGGATAAGAAAAATTATCAACGTTGGTTCTCTAATTTGAACGCTAATAACCATAGTGTATGGAAAATAGTTCTAGCTAGGAGTGATCTTATGTACTGATATTACAAATGCGTCAACAAGATTTTATTTGTAACATATAAATGCAGCTATAAACATGAAACGATCACGATTTCAATTAATTCATTTGTCGAATTCAAAACTGTTACGCTACCTACACCTATAAATTTTGTGAAATAATTTTACTCAATTTCTGATTATTTGATTAAAATAGAAACAAATAATACTTCGCATTCTTGGAAAATCAGCTGATTCTTATCTCACGCATAAAGTCAATGTCATTCTCCTCGCACTACTTATTTTTCAAAGATTTTATCCACTTTATGAGTAGAGTAGGCGCCTGTTGCTCATTATGCTGAATAAATTCAATATACTACGAAAGTTTTTATCGGCGAAATATCATCAAATTAGCAAATTTTTGGTGAGAACTCTGCATTCGAAATGCAATTAAAAACTGCCAACTCCGAAATAGTGTAACATTTCTCAGATGGAAAGGATAAAAATTAAACACCTTGTAATTAGTATGGATATGAATAGAAAAATAATAAAGCGCAACAAATTGCCGGAAGTGGAATGAAATTCTTGCTTTCTCGAATAAATGACGTCAAAATCCTTTGATGTTTTTTTTTTTGTTGGCAATAACAAAAACAAAAACATGGAATAATCTCTGACACTTAGGTGTGATTATAATGAAAGTAAATCGATCGATCGGTTCAACTCCTACTTTTCTCAAGTTATGCATTTATGGAAACATTATACTATTCGTGGTTGTAAATATTTTTTATTATAAAATAGCCTTAAAAATTATTTTGTAGATAACTCATACAACAAACTTATAGTATAAGTTGCCTAACTAAAGTAGTAAAAAGTGTAGGAAAACAATTTCTTCTCCTTTCAAGGCATCTATAGGCAATATAATTTACACTTGTATGTTTTGATTGAAATGCGCCTAACTAACTTTTTAATGCAATGCCTATAGCATTTAAGTATTATATGTTGCATATAACAATTTTTGTGGGGCTAATGGGCAACCATAACTTTATGATATTCAGGTTGCCTATCAAAAAAATGATAGGCATTTTAAAATTCCAGCAAGCGTTTGTAGATGATGCTTATCGTCTCATAATTCTTTTTTGTGTTTAAAAAATAAAATAGAATATGATTAACCATTTCATCTCTTTCAATTATGACATGTAATGATGTAATGAAAATTAATTTTCAAATCATAAAATTAGAATTTTGGAGTAATAACTTCTATTTGGTGGGCTCAAATGGGAAATTTCTTTCAAAAAAAGAACTGCATTATTATTATAAGTGACACAGGCACTAATTAAATGTATGTTTGACGAAAACTGTAATGAAAATTTGTAAAGGGGCATATCTATATTGCCAAATTATTGATCTAGTCATTACATAAAATTAAATTAGTCTTTTCAACTTGTGCTCACTAGATTTGAAAACGAGCTAATCCTCTTTAATCACTCGAATACGACCATATTTACAAAATACAGTAGATGCTACAATTTATCCAAATGATAGTGTTATTCCGTGAAACATGTCTACCTAAATGATAAAAAATTATAGGTTTTGTGTAATTATAGAATTATTTTTATGTCAGATCTAAGCGATGTGCAACGATTAAGCGTGGTAACTGTCGAACAGTCGTAAATAAAATAACTGTTAGGTAAACGTTAATAGCTTACACCTTTCGAAGATATTATTTGAAAAGATTCTAATGTCTATAGATGTCTTTATTTAGAGATTTCCTTTATAAAGTATTTTCTCAAATATAAAATGATACAGTTATTTCGTAGATTTGAGTTTATTTCCTAGATATAATGATGGAAAATTTTTTATATTATTTCATTCGATATTTTAGACCTTAATCGTGAGAAGGAATACGACGAATGAACCCATATACAATTCGTCAATTTGCGCACCTTAATTTTCATTCATATACGTGCGCACGTACCTGTTATGAATGAGCGCGAAACTAAAGACGATAATAATTAAAGCGTAAACGAAGTAATTACTAGGAATGTTTTTCAAACTGGTCTTATCACTTTCCACCCATATATATCCGATCACGAATTACCGAACGGTTTCCTTATAAAGGAGGAATCTATGTAGCACTCATTAAACTATGAGGTAACAAGTCCCAATTCTTAGCCGGTATCATGTACGCCAACCATAGCAGGACAAATGACTTGGCTACGAATTCGAGACATTTTTCAGACTATTTATGGGCCAACTTTTTCCTCCGCATACCTCCACGCTAATACGAAGACAGTTCTCGGGTACTAAACACGAGCATGATGCGTAACCGTAAATAAAAGGAAACCTTACATAATGTATTGTTAAAAAAAAAATCTTCATCCTGTTCGGTTTATAATAGCTGATAATTAAAGTATTGTTTTTATAATCCCCTCTTAATACTACTGCAAAATTACGTGGAAATATATTTTCAGCGGTGAAAGTAAGGTTCTGCTTTATGTTTATCAAACGTGTTCATCTGTCGTTGAATCATCTTCGCAAGCGACTCATAATTATACAAATTCAACTTTTTATAAAATAAACGTTGCGTTCAAGTATTAGCGTCGTTTATTAGCGACAGCGAAATCACGGCAAAAAGTACCCGCCGTGTAATTGCGAAATACCAACCATTTTATACGTTTGCCACTCGATTTATCGAGATTATTAAGCAATATTAACAAGTTATTTTAATTTTCTTTTAGAGCTTGTTCTTTCGTTTTCGCACTCGAAACTCTTCAAACAAGTTTGCATCGCCGGCTTCGGTGGTCCACGTCCGTGTATTATAATTACTCATTTAATGACGACGTAAGTACTTACTATCTTTTTTCATTGGTGAATTAACAAATTGTAGAAATTGGGTAATCTTTTAATTATGCCACCGCATACGGTGTGATTAATGGATCGTAAAGTGTTTCGATGTTGGGGAAAAGTCGCTAAAAAATTGCAAATTGAGATGATTTAATAATTGGATAATTATGGAGGTTCTCTTGAATAAATTGGATGATGATCGTCATTTATGCAATTCAAATAATTAAACTGAAAATTTAATTTCTATGGATGATACTTATGCCCATAAAAATGAACAGTGTCACGCTTACACAGCTTATTAAAATAAATTATTATTGAATATTATTAAAAAAATTTCAATTTCACTGAAAAAATGTAAATACTCGGTAAATACGGAACTCACACGTGTACGAAAAAAATCAACGAATCAGATGCTGTGAAGTTTTATATTTGTTTTAGCTAAAAATGCAATGCTGAAAGCCAAAATAGTAATTAAGTTCGTGAAATTTCAAAATTTTTCTTTTTCAAGTTTTTTAGGTTTTTTACGCGTATTTCTAGGTATTTCCATATCGACGAATTTTTTCGTTCGGGTTAATTTTTCATTTTTATTCACGCACGTGTAATAATATTATCTTCGATGAAACCATCAAGACTGTATCGAACATTATTTTCTCAACAAATTATATCGAAGTGATTCAGTCAACAATCTCAAAACTATAATCTATAACGATAACGCATATAAATAAAATTCAACGAAGAAGAATCAGCGCCTATTTTCTTCGGCAATCCACGACAGGAAATAAGAAATGAAGCATAATCGCTGCAGAAAACATCATTAGCAAGTTATGTCATAGAGCTGTCATCACGAGAACTATTAATTCGCATTATGTTATGTTCGTTATGTTTACTACTATCTATTGTTAAATGGCCTTTTCAAGAAGTTTCATATGTTAACTGGAATGGTTGAAGGTAAAATTATTCCTGTATGCGATATTTTTACGTATACTGATTTCTATTGTTTTACATTCATCTATATAGGTATTACCAATGGCTACATCAATATCACTGATGTTGTAGTGGGTTGCAGTATACGTACGCTGACATTTAAGGGAGCGGCCTTCCAGAATGAAAAATTTCACACGACCATTTAACTACTAGTTACTTCCACTTGAACATATGGACCACAAGTTACGCTGAAAAATATGCTATGATAATTCAACTTCGGTGTAAGTAACGTGTTAATGTGCGTTTGTAATCGTATATTTCAAAGTATCAGCGGTGCAATGTAACTTCATGTAAATTGTAAAGACCTACATTTAAGTACATGACCCACTGCTCAAATACACCGGCATATTGACCATAATAAGGGAATTAATTATAACCTCTCTAAACAGCTATAGCAAAAGGTGTTAACAGGTCTGCGTTGGTAGTCCTATCACGAAAATTATGGTATTTATTAGATGAGCGGACCCAACCCGTCGCAACTATCGATGTGAATATTGATCGATTGCGAGGAAGTGAAATACCTATGAAAACGGAAAAAATGTATGCATATCATTTCTTTACACGTAGGTATATTGTATTACTCGATAAAAATCACACATACTTAATTACATCGAATAGAGTGTTTATTTGATATACGCGTAATCAGTGTATAGTGACTACGTAATATAGAGTAACACAATACACAGAAATAGGAATGCATAGTTGCACATACAAGCTTTGGTATTTGCATGCACGATGTGCCTATGAATGACCTAAAAATTTATCTATAGCTAATTCAGCACAAATTAATAACCATCGTGGGAAAACACTCATATTCCAAACATACGTACATTAGAATCAAAATATACAAATGTTCGATACGAAAGTATACTTTAAATAAGATAATTCAACTTTTCCAAAGCAAGTACTTATTTCAACAATATCAATCTTTCAGCCTCTCCCAATATTTAACGGTTCTTATATGATTTATTACCTCTTCTCCAAACAGTACCGTCAAAAGTAAAAGCGAATACCGCGATCGGTATCATTGAGTTTAAAATTAATAAAATAAAATATCAACGTTGATAAGTTTTGGACGTGAATAGGAGAAAGTATTATATGGTATTTGCAAATACACATAATTCGAAAAATATAATACCTAATTGGAGTGCGCATTCATACCAACGTCAAGATCTAAGCATCTTATCGACATTACATCGACGTTTATTTAACCATTAAGTTGAGTAGAATTAATCTGATGAAAGTTATGAAGTTTGGGAAAAACGCTCGAGTTGTTTGTATCATCTTCCGCTTTATTCTGCGATACGTTAACCTTCGATTTTGCGGTTGCGATTGTTATACGTACGGAATTTCGCACAGACTGAGTATAATTTATTCTTACAGGTTTGCGATTTGCTCGAAAATTTATTCCGGTATTTTTTGGATAATATTCAAATATTCATTACAAAATGTTATGAATCTTGTTGCATGTAGTTGCAAAATTTTATAGGTGGTTAGGTGTTGGAAATATGCCATATTGCCATTCAGCACAAGGCGTTAAGTGCATCTCAAGTAAGTATATGTAAGTACAGTTTTGTTGACCTTTCCTTGTCATTATATTAAAATTAGAAGTTGATTATATTTTTTGCTAAATTAATTCAACTTTTTAGCTCATTTTTCTACCGGGTGATCTACTCATCCATGAGTAAGAGTACTTATGTATTTAAAAAAGAGTGTAAAGCAATACTGTGGCTTTATTTACCGAACAAACATGTTGCCCAAATACAATAAATTATTCATAATAAAGGTCAGTGACTAATTCAAAGGTTACAGATGCCTATTTTTTTCGATGAAAAAAATTCTGAAATTGAAGTAATTACAATTATTCATCCCGACAAGTTATCATAGGCGAAGATAGGTCAAACATTTTAGCCGGCTTTCATGTAATTATTGAGTAGGTATCTATTGTGCAATATACTTAATAGATTGAGGTGAAAAGGGCATGCCGGGAAACTCAGGCTTTTTAAAACAGGTAGTGAATTAGTTCGTGATTTATTTTGAATGCAGAATGTTTCAGAAGTATGTAATTTAAATGAGAAAAGATGATAGGCTAGACATAGCACATCAATATTATGATGGTTGCGTACTCTAGCATAGTCTAATAGTGGAAAAGAGAGGAAAATTGTTGAATTGAACTTGAACTTTTTTCAATAACTTTTCTTAGAAATTATTCCTTGGTCTGAAATTAAAAGCAAAACATTGGCGAAAAAATTGAAGACTGCGATTGTTAAATTCTGTCGCTTCGATGAGTCGTAAATATGAAAAGAAATTGAACTAATATGAAATTGATTTATTAATTACACGAGCTATCAATTTAGGCGACGAACGTTATGTTACTCGGATATTGGACCAGCGCCTGAATTACATGAAGAAAAGGACTGATAAAAAGAGAACTCTCAACATCAAAAATAATATTCTCTTCAAGTTGTTGGTTTTATGATATTTTGAAACTTCAAAATTACAACTCTAAAATAGTTTGATTCGCCAGTTTATGCATTCGGGAATGCTGGATAGTGTAATATTAGATATTGGCCAACCATGTATCTACCTTGTACAAGTTTACTGCGGTGAGACCCTGATTGCAGTTATTTAGTATGTAATATGTATGTCTTGCTCATCTAGTGGAGAACTGAAGATTAAGCAAACATGTTGATTTTTCATTTTGATCTTGTAAATTTAACTTCAAAAGTCTTATAAAATGATACCCATGTCGTTTTTTCTGGTTGGGAGGGGAGGGAAGATTAAAAATTACTATCTTCAATATACCGTGTAACCAACTGTTCTTTGCACCCCTCATCGCCAAATTTTCTTGTTGATAAAAAAAAACTTCAAATAATTTATTTTTTCTCGTTGTTTTTTGTTGAATTAAGAAATGAAAATTCAAGTCGTTTTGTTTACTAATCATTCTAGAAAATATTTAATTAAATTATGTATTTTATTCAACTTCTGATTAATTGTACAACTCAACTTAGTAATACTGATTGTTAATGCAATAATTTAAATTAATTAATAATGAAAAAAAAAATTTGGAAATTTGTTATTGAATTTTTAACATTTTATTTTTTCATTATTAATTAATTTAAACCAATTTTATCAAGAATCAAAAAATTCACGAGTAATGGTAATCAGCTTTAAAATTTTCATTTATTCAATTTATTGTATTTATATTGATAAAAAAATTTCAATCAATTATTTTGTTCGTCATCGAGGAATTAAAAAAAGATTTGTCCTATCATTTTGGATCATTAGTCAAAAACTAAATTATTTCGTTTTCCAAGCGTTCTGAACAATATTTATCAAAATTATTTACTCCCTGATTTTTGTATTAAAATTGGCTGAAATTAATTAATAATGAAAAAATAAAATGTTAAAAATTCAATATTCAATAACAGATTTCTAACATTTTATTTTTTCATTATTATTTAATTTAAATTATTTTACTAAGAATCAGTGTTACCAAGTTAAGTAGTTCAATTAATTAAAAGTCAATAAAATACATAATTTTAATAAATATTGTTTAGAGTGATTAGAAAACGAAATAATTGAGTTTTTATTTTTTAGTTCAACCAGAACTACTAAAAGAAATTTCTCAATCCAACAAAAAACAACAAGAGAAATTAAATTAGATATTTGAAGTTTTTTTTTTTTTTTTCAGTAAGAAAATATAGTGCTGAGAGGTACCAAGATCAATTGGTCATATGGTACTACGAGCAACATATGAGCAAATTTTAGTTTGTTGCAAACGTAGGCTTTTAAAAAAAATGATATTCAATACGTTAACATAAAATAACCCAAATTTAAAAAAAAGAACAACCCTATTACTAACTTTTAACCGAACTTCAGATTGCAATTCCTTCGAGAGGAGTAGTTATCATTCTCAAAGGATGGAAAATTTTTTGATTGCGGTGTTATCTTGAATTTCCCATATCTCCTCACCAAATCGACCAAGAAAGGTCAAACTTCATATGTTCGATTAGTTCGAGACCAAAATATGATACATCAGATTTAACCCAAAATGAATGTAAAATGGCGGATAATTTAATTTTGAAAAAAGGCTTAAGGCAGTGGCGTATCCAGGATTTTCTCATGGGGTGAGGGGGTTGTGTCAGAACTTTCAAGTCAATTTTAAAAATATTTTTGCAAAGTATAGTATATCTTGTGGGGGGGGGGGGGCGGTATCAAAAACAGAAAATACTGAACCTGAAAACATGATTTTAATATAGGTTATAAAATTCAAATAAGAGTAAATGAACGAAGTTTTTATTAAATGGAATTCGAACGTGTAATTTGAAAAAATTTCTGAACTTATTGGGGGTTCAAACCTCAGAACCTCCTTGGCTACGCCACTGACTCAAGAAGTCTCAAATCGCTCTGATTTGATAAAAATTGTCAACTTATATGATTATAGTAGAGCAGTTATATGCTTTGTGCTAATTTCACTTTCACTCTTGCTTTTGGAGGGGAGGTTATTGTCTTCAAAATATGGTAGAAGTAAAGGAAAGGTTCAGGATGGTTGAATCTGGTTTTATGTGATAAAGTGAGCCCAAGTGACTACCATATTTCAATTTCAGCTTTCTAAGTGAATTTGTAGGGGAGTGGATGCAAGAAACAACTTTAGAAGGAAATTTATTAATCATTTACTTTTCCTCATCAAATCGACCTAGAAAGCTTAAACTTTGTATGTAAGGTTAATTGGAGAGTAGAATATGCATGAGTTCATGTGATTTTTGTGCACTAGAAGTATGCTAGTATCGCCAAATCTACGAGTACCTTCATAAATGATGTGGCATGCGGGAGGGGAGATGCGTACGAAAACAGTTTAGGGACTCATTTCATTCATCATTTCAAGTGGCTGAGCCCTCTATATTCCCTATCAATGTTTAATGTTTATTATTGTATATTACATAACTGTTACGTGTATGTACTCAATAATTTCGCCGTATCTCTTCATGCACCTGTACCCTATACCTAATTACCTACCTATATGGCTATAGCTGTATGCGGAAACTTCTTGTCTTACAAGTTACAACCTAATACGACAAATTGTTTACTTTTTAACGAACCAATTACGTTCAATTACGAGCGCGTAAATTAACGTGTTCGATTCGTGCACCTAGATGGTGTAATTAAAACCAGATGCGAACGATTCGTTATTACACTTTTCAACCAGTTAATGATGATAAAAGGTGAAGATTTAATGACTAAGAATCACGTGACTGAAGCGTCCTTGAAAACTGGCTATTGTTTTTGGTGTTGTACGTTTTCCCCTCTTTTTTTATCTCGTTTTTTCCTCTTCGTGTAGTCGCAAATTTTTTTTTCACGAAGGCACGGTACGACGCTTATACACGACTTCCGTTCAATAGTGAACACCACATGCGTTCTCGGCGACGTTGCATTGTTTCCCATAAATCAGTGGAAAAAAAAGTGAAATTACGCGTTAATTGTTAATTATATGGAAATTATATCTGTAGGAGGTGTAAATTTCAATACCTTATAAATTTCAGTACATACGAAGGGTGTATGGGAGAAGGGGGTTTGTCGGCAATTTAGACAGCTTCTAGGAATACCGGAACTATAATTTTTCTGCAATAGTTGAATTTTGTGGTTTCATACACGTGGAGTTTTTTGAGATGTTTGCGAAAATACGATAAAATAAAATTTATGCGCATCCTTTTACCATTATAATACTTACGTCTTGCGTTTAAACGATGTTGCAGTTTTATCGCGCACACAATCCTCAACGTGTTGCAATTTTGGAGCATATCCAGCTTGCTTAGTAATTTTAAGACGTAGATCTTCTTAACGCTGGGAATATACGAAATGGTCGTCAACTCAAATCTATTACGGCGAATTGCTCGCCATTGTTTGCTGTTAATCCGCGCACGTAATGCGGTAGCCTACGGTGGTTTTCGTTTTTCAAACCATATTTACCGTAGCGAGCGGAACCACTTTCGAATGAAATCCTCTTCTTACATGAGAAATAGCTACGAGTAGGTACAAATTTTCGCCACCTAAAGAATATCTATACTCACGCGATACCGTGTTGTATTATTAGGTACTAATTCGCAGTACACGTTTCGCTTTTTTGTGCGTATTGTTTACATTCGCCAAATGTAGAATACGTATTAAAACGTATAAAGTATTATTCAACACTAATTATAATAGAAATCTATTTCACAGTTTCCTGTTTCCGTCCAACGTATTGCAGATTTATAGCTTCGATATCGTCACAGGTACCGTGAAAATTGAAAGTAACGAAGGCGAAGAGGAAGATCGCAAGGAACCGTATTCGAAGGTAATCCCGTCACACATCCCTATTCAATTTAAAATCTACTAATCTTCTTCAGTTCGCTCGCAGATATGGAAGACGTTGCTAAACGAATATCAGATCTGTGATTATATAATTTTCAAAACTGGTATTTTACACGCAACCTCGGGTTTTTAATTGATCTCCCAAGCTGATGTAGCAGATTAAATGAAAATCATATTGAAAAAAAAGAAGATTACCTAGTTTTTACCTTATTTTGGTAACCTTGAATGTACTTACTCGTGCGACTTGTGAATGCGCCTTTTTGGCACCCAGTTTAGTACTAATAAGCGATATGTATGTGAGTAGGTATCGATAACAAGAAAATCGTTTCATCGGTCGCCTATTAAATATCTCGATTTATAAGCATTTGCCATCCGAGCTACGTAATCTTGGAATCTGAATGTTACTCGCAGTAAAGAGGACAAATAAAACATCGTAGTCTTTATAGAAATTTTATTAGGCACTAAAACGAGTAGATCAATGCACTATGCAAATGAATATAATATTACATATTTACATGTGTGATATAAACAGGTACCAAAAAGGCCATCTCATTTCATAACAATAAAACATTCGTCATTTATGTACATGTTAGTATAGAATTTATTGACGAATTTAAATTCGTTGCAAATTAGGGCGGACTGTATTTCATTTTTTTTCTAAAATTGGAGGAGAAAAGGATAACTAGTTGCCTAATTACCCTCAGAATAAATTTTTTGCCTTTCCGGTAAGGACAGTGTACATTCGTTAAAAATGAAAATAACGTAAAATGAAAATTTCACAATGCAGTGTTGCCAATTTTTCATCATCAGAGTTGCCAATTTTTAGTTTTATGTTCAAAATCGTTCTAAAACGCGCAAAAAAATTTTTAATTCTTCAACAGGTTGAGATTTAAAATTTCCAATTTTCGTGGTACAGTGTTACCTCCTTTTTCCTGTTTTTTTTTTTTAGCTGAGTTTTTAACAAAACGATAGCTATTACAGCCTACCTGATTTGGGAAGGGAAGGTCGGGGGAGGGTGTGGTCTTCAAATCTTTGCGTTTCAGACCATTTGTAATCATCTGGCAAATGTCCAACTTTTTGGTATATATATATATATTTTTTTCCCCCACGCGTAGCGCCGGCGAGTATTCATAAAATTCGCTCAAAATTTGGTGAGGAACTCTTCTTGAAAATGCGCAGAAGTATTTTTTTTGTTTTTTCGAAAACTTTCAAAATGGCGGATCACTCAAATTTTGAGGGGGCTGGAGAAGAGGCAAATAGCTCAAATTTTTCGTTTTGATCTCATATGAAAGAGTGAGTCACGGACACCAACATATTTAAATTTCAGCTTCCTAAGTGCATTTGAGGCGAGTTAGCAAAAACCGTTTTTGAGAAAATTGCGTTTTTTGTGTCACTCACTTTGCGCAGGCGGTGTGGATAAAATTCGCTCAAAATTCGGTGAGGAACTCTTCTTGCAAATACGCAAAAATAGTTTTTTTTTTTTTCGATAAATTTCAAAATGGCGGATCACTCAAATTTTGAGGGGGCTGGAGAAGGGCAAATAGCTCAAATTTTTTGTTTTTGATTTCATATGAAAGAGTGAGTCACGGATACTAACATATCCAAATTTCAGCTTCTTGAGTGCATATTGAGAGGAGTTAGATCAAAAAACGGCTTTTTGAGGAAGTTTTGAGTCATGAAATTTCTTGAATCTTCCATATCTCCCCACCAAATCAAGTTAAAGAGGTCAAATTTTGTGTGTGAGGTTAGTTGGTGACCACAATATGACCTCTTGAATTTGGATCAAAATGGATTCAAAATGGCGGATTATCAAAATTTTGAGTAGAGCTTGAGGAGCCTCAAGTTGGTAAAAATGTAATTAATATGAATTCATATGGTTATTGGGGATAAGTTGTATACTATATCCCGAATTCACTTCCATACATGATGTTGGAGGGGGAAGGCGGGGTTACCAACCTAAAATAGTGGTGGGGGTACAGGAGGGGTCGAAAATTTTTTATTGCTGTGTCATATGATAAAATGAGCCCAAGTGACAAACGTATTTTGATTTTAGCTTCTCAGTGATTTTGGAGGGGAGTTAGAGCAAAAAACGGCTTTTGGAGGGGAAATTGCTGCAGGAAATTTCATGAATCTTCCATATCTCATCACCAAATCGGCCTAGAATGGTCAAACTTTGTGTGTAGGATTAGTTTGTGACCAGAATACAACCACTTAAATTTGAGTCAAAATGGATCCAAAATGGCGGATTTACAAAATTTGAAGATAATTTGAGGACCCTCAAATAGTTATAATTTGAGAAATATGCGTTCGCATGATTATTTCATGGCAAGAAATACTACATTTGTGTCAAATTGAACTTCTTAAGTGTTTTTGGAAAGGATAGGGTAGGGGTTTTCAGACTTGGTATTGGGTGTGGCCTGTAGTGATGAACGGTTGAGCGTGGTTATTACTAAATCAAAAGAAGCCCCAGTTAAAAACTCAGCTCCAGTAATGCGGCATGGCTGCTTACGTTTTTTTTTTTTTTTATCTATGAAAAAATAGAATGTTACACGATACAATACAAAGGTATAATTTAATGACTTCAAAAAAAAACGAAACAAATGGGTTCAATAACTATAAGCTTTCTTCGTCAGCCCTACTTTGAGTATCCCTATCTCCCCTCCAAATGGTCCATGGGGTCTGAAATTTTGCACGGAGGACTTTCAACTCAAATAAAATCATCTCCTAAAATTTGATCGAATTGAAGAACATTTTTTTTTCACTCCATCCTGATACATAGTGGATTATAGCAGAAATTAGCCACTTACGCGCCCAAAAATAAATTTCAAAAAATTGATTTTGACTTCTGAATATTATATTTTTTTTTAGCCATAAATTTTCTGTCGAATTTTGTTAGTATTTTCAAAAATATAATTTTAAAATATTTTTTGGACAAATAAATTTGTTGTTCTGTATAATTATATTATACCATAATATTACAGGTTTTCAAAATTACAGTTATTTTTCATTACTATTCAGACGCAGAGTCAGGAAGACTTCGAGGTGAAAATAATTATCGAGTCCCTTTTTCAATTTTTTCTTGAATTAATGAAAATTTTGAAATAATTTAATGAAAAAAAAAATATGTAAGAGATTAGAGTTATCAACATGTGCCCAGGAGCAATCAACTGCCCTCGTTGCCTCTCCCTCCCTAACCCTAGAATGAGATTTTTGTTACATGTTTTAAAATTAATGTTATTGAGCATCTACTTTTTTCGTTGGTATACCCAGTCTCTTTACAAAAAAAAAAAAAACAATCGACTCACTTCACAACGAACATTATGCTTGTGGTAAGGTCATTGAAGCTTCCGAAGCTGAATTAGAAGTACTCAATATGTACTCGTGAAAGACACATCAGCTTATTTGTCAGTCAGGATACTTCATACGTGGTCGAATCATGGCACTCATGTCGGTTAAGCCAAAGCAGAGACATAATTTTAAGCAAATTAATCAGCAGTCAAATTACCTTGAAAATAAACACCGATTTCTTATATTTTGCGGTCGAGAATGACAAATGAATTTTTTCACAAGGCTGGTATATCGTTTTCTAACACGTCGCTCATTTTTCAGCGTTTACGTCGGGTCACTATACCTAGTCGTGATAAGAGTATTCGCGCAATACTTGTTAAAAACAATCACGTACAACGTTATCGTCGTACTATCTCGAAGATAGGAAATTTTTTAATTCAAATTTTTCTAATTTAAAAAAACAATTTACGCGATGGCTTAAATTTCGAACGAAAACTAGGTTCTATGTGTTCGGGGAACACAAATACCCACTAAATAATGATAATTACCTTTCTCTCTCGATGAAGATGAAGACTTTCATCGTCTTCATTGTTTTAAAAGTACAAGTTGTACTGACCAACGCGCTACACACAGCAGTCGGTTACACATATTGTTATATTTTTTTGCCGCCGTTAATCCGCATTACTTTCTTTTTCTGCTTCAACGATAGAGATTAGAGAATCAGAAGATTAATTATTTATCGCATTGTTTTCGTTATTTGAGATTTTAACGGTATTTTTTTCTTCGTATGATTTCAGATCGGTTCGCGTGAAAATGCTACGGTAAGCGTGTCGTTTATGAGCATGCGCGTCATGCGAGGAAATGACCTTTGGCGTACCGGTGTACCAGTGTGTAACCTAAATAAATCAAATTTTTCGCACGACCTTTGGCGAGAAATTAATTATATTTTACCGAGATATCTGTTTCGATGCCAAACTATATATGTCCACCCAGTGGGTCTTAAATCATAATTTCAATCATGTTCTGCACTCGAAGAATACGTTCGCTTGCGTTCTCATCAATATCTAACCTACCGATAAATAGGCGTTCCTGGGGGCGGCATTAATGCGCCACTATTGCCGATAACACGATGTTTTATATTCTTCAGCGAAGCTAAGCTAGAGATGGAGCGGAATATCAAATAGATAACTAATTTTAGCGATTGGCAAGTCCATTTTCAAATGTAGTCGCAAAAATATGCGAAAAAATAAACCTTTGCGTGTACCTACCCATTGGTAATCGGAGATAATTTTAGAGAAATATCGCTGAGGAACTATAAATATTTCTGCTTTTTTTATCCCAAAAATGTAACGTAATTTTGTTTGTCGAATAAAGGGAATTCGTAACTAATCAGCAACACGATTCACTTCTCGAGACCAAGTTTTATACCTACCTAATCTAAGAATATTAAAGATTTAAGATATTAAAATTATTTACTGTTAAGTATCTAATATCTACATGAAGTTAATACTGGTGTTGCATCATATACTTATACGTAGCCCTACATTCTCATGTTGAAGATAAACTCTTGAAATTTTAAAGCTTAATAGCGAAAATTCGTAACGTAATGTATAGATACGAAGCCCCTTCACCTGTCTTTCTGACGAAATTAGATTGACTACATCTGGTTGATTTCGAGTTTATGGTCCTTAAGGAGTCAAAATAAAAGCTTAATTTTTAATTTAAAAAGTTGGATTCGTTTATTCGATAAATTAATTATAAACAAAATCATTACTTATGTTCATTATTCAAATAAGAGGGTATTCGACTTAAGACTCCACTTCATCAAAAAATTAAAAATCTTTTTTTATTGAAAATTAGAAATTGTATTTACATATAGAGAGTTAGAAAATACTGATATGTTCTTAATTATCTATATTATGAAGGTATTAATTCATTATAGGTATATTTATAACTTTTTTTTCCTCTTTATCGGCCATCATTCTTTTTTTTTTACTCAAAAGAACGTTTTGTTTCAAGGCAAAATCTGTATGTAAACTGTCGTGCAACTAAGTAGGTTTATTACGATATGGAAAAACATTAGACGAGGTGAACTTGTTCGTGAATAAATCCATAAATGATCGTCTATTTTAGTCGAATATATTCTTAAGTAAATTATGCACGTCGCTTCAATACTTGAAAAAAAATGTACCAAACGTATAATACATATGTATTAATAATAAGAAATTATATTTTAGGTAAATATGCGCCTATATTTAAAAAAATGTTAATAATATTCGTAAATTAACTCGCACGTCAACGTAAACTTACGATAGGTACCTAATTGAAAAGAGAAAGAGTGTAGATCATTTGACCTAGAAACGGGTTAAAGAACCTGCATCTCCTATGTAGGCAAACATATTTATCAATGTACCTATATATCCGCACGATTGTGGTCTATGATGGACTTGCATTCAGTAAACAGGTGATTCAAGTGAAGCAAAACACGTTTCGTTTACACCAACCGCGGTATGAATGGAAATTTCGCTGTCATTTGAAATCGGCGTTGATGAAATTTTTTCTGGTAGTTTTGAACGAGAAATAAAGCTGCAAATGTGAACCAAAATCTGTATGCGTTGCAATCAAATGTATATAATTATTGTTTTAAACTTATTAAAATCTCAATATTGAGTTATGTAAGGAATTTCCTATTTAAATCCAGTAATTAGGGGCTGGGGCGGCTAGGAAGGGTCTAACTTTGATGAATTTAGTCTACAATATTTTTTGTTTTATGCCTATGTAATGCAGTATTATGCTTGTCATTTAGCATTTTAATGGAGACGGACCTTCCACATTTTTCACATATCTTTTTTTTTTTTTTTTTTTTTTCTTCAAGACTGAGTATCTAGGTACTTTTTGAGTTCATCATTTTAGTCATTTATTTATGCCTATGTAGTGAATAAAAGCCATTGATATCCTGTCATGATTGTTTCATTTGTTTCTAATACCAGAGAATCATTAAGTACTGACAAATTATATCAGCTCGTCATAATATCGAATAATTGAAGATATTTGAAAACTCTCTGTATAATATCTATATGGTGTGTCCAATTGATTAGTTCACACTTGAAGTAAAAATTCGTTTTTGTAGTATTTGATATTAATTTTTGAAAACAAGAACGATGTATGATTTGAATAGATTTTTGCGATGAGTGTTGAGTAGGTATAATTTATGGGGTGCACGTTGTTACATTGAAAGTTGAATATCATTATGATTATTTATGATCTAATAAAAATGATTGTTCATTACCTACACTAGCGCCATGGTCTTATCTCAACTTTGATTCGTTATTTTGAATTTTCCGCGTGATTTATGGATTTGTTGCTATTTCAGTCACCAATCAGAGATATGTCTTCTCGATTGTCACGCACCTAGCGATCATTTTTGAACTAATGTAGTGACTTGGCATTGCATACTAGCCTATAACTTTGATTGTATTTTCTAAGGGTCTAACCTGACTGATTAAAAGGCCAAAAATTCCATTGCAAATTATTCGTAAAAATAATATGTACATTGTACGGATAAAATTAAATTTTTAATTTCAGTATCAGTGGATGTTTTACTCGGTTTAGTGCAATAGTTTCATTTGTGAGTAAAATTTCGGTTTTAGCTTTACTTTTCCACATACCACAAACGTTCATCAAATTTATTTTTCAATTTCATTATGAACGCGTATTTTACCTACTTTAATACAATTTTTCAGTTAGTTCTGATATTCGTGATGTTTGAGTGAAATTTCGATTATAGCTGTGCTTTTCCTCATACGTTTATCAAATGTGAATACTTTATATCTACCGCGATTTCGGTGTGAAACATAATAGAAGAACTTATCTCCAATGAAACAGGTAACTTTCTCCAACATTTTTCTAAGCATAGATTAGATTAGGAGTGAACCAAACACATACACTAGGTATCCGTTAAATTTTCAAACAATTCATAATCATCACCTACTGTGTGTATTTCATTCGATAAGAACTCGGCTACCAGGATGAAATTACGTATCTTGTTCATCGTCGGTGACTGAATTAGGTGCATTATTCGAAATGTATACCGCTAATTATATTCTTAGAAGGAGATATCGTTGAATTTTGCACTTTGCTAATGACGATGATGAGTACCGTAGCTTGTGTTAGTGATGATTTCGTACTCGTTGTTGAATCATTGGGAACATTGGTCTATGTGTAGAATTTAGATTCCAATGTTTCGCGTCTTTCCTATCGATGTTTTAAAATTTGATTCTCTAGTTTTCTATCTCATAAAAGTATTTATTTCGTGCAAGAAAAGCCTAGGTACTAAATATAGTATACCTGAGCATTATTAAGGTTTATTTATTTCAATATCAGTTTAGGTGTGTATAGTGATCTTTCTATTTAGATTGAATAGTTTATTTCTTGCCCGTGATTACAGTTAGTTTGAAGTTCTTAGTGTATAGCAGTATTATGTATAACAATTAGACATACTAACAACTAAAGGCGAAAAGGACCCTTTTTTCCTTGAATAGGAAATGAGTTTTTTAGCGATATAAAAAGATTTAATTTCGATGCACACCAAAATGAAATAATTAAGCTTATGTACGAAATTTTGCTAAATTTTATCATAAGTATAGTCAACATGATGTATGATTTCACTCGGGTATAAAATCCAATGGCGGGCTCAGATGTTGTATCCACTTCATTTGTTGACGCTATTCAACTTATTACATAATAATTACTTTACTTAGCAGCTCATAATTATATGACTAGTTACTTCTTGGTGTAGAACTTGTTCAGTTCTACTCTTTTCTTTACTGAAGGATCACTTATTGAGTTGAGATATCAGTGATATTACTAGTGCTAGTAGTACATTATTATCATTCTTTTTGATCCTCTTTACTTAGGTATAGTGGTATAGTATTTTTTGAACTTGCGCTTGCGGATTCATAAATATTTGACAATAAGTTCATTATCCTAGTACCAGTGGTGGTGAACATGAATGGAACAGAACATTATGAACGATTCAGAACATTAAGATTTTAGAGACCAGAACAAAATTATATTTTGAACAAATAAACCTGAACAGAATAGAACAGAACAGCAGAACAGAACAGAACGGACTGGAACAGAACAGAACAGAACAGAACAGAACAAAATGGAACAGAACAGAATGGAACAAAATGGAACAGAACAAACAAAAGAGAACAAAAACTTGAACGAAACCAGAAGACCAGAACAGAACGATGAAATATTGATATTCTTTTGAACAAAAGAACGGAATGGAACAAAACAATCTTTTTGCTTTTCGTTCACTAGCCCTGTCTAGTAATATATAGAAGTAACTGTCTCCTTATTGGTAGTAGGCAAAGTTATACATGTAAACTACTGGAAAAACTTTCAACTTGCATTACCGACCGAAATTATGGTGAGCAATTACCATTCAATACTTGCTATTGAAGTCTTTTTAGCTGAGTTTATTATGAAAACAACAGTTTTTATAATTTATTGATGTGGCTAAAAAAGGTATGTTAAGTGGAGGGGGCTCTTCACTTCTTTGCATTTCAGATCATTTGTAGTTTCGACCAACTTTTTTATGTTATATGGACATACTTCACCACTTTAGGTCGAGATGGACCCAAAATGGCGGATGAACGAAACTTCGGACAATATTTTAAAAGCTCCAAATTTACTCAGATTTACTTATTAAGCATAGACTATTGCAAACTATATGATTTCTTCAGATAAACGTATTATATCAGAGGAAAATAACATAAGAACAATTTTAAAAAATTTTAAAAATTGAAATGTATCAAGTTAATCGAGTTATAAAGTTGCATACAACTCCATCTACTCCAATGTTTACATTTTTGGAGAGGATAGAAAATGGCGTATGTCACCACTTGTCTTATTATAGGGCTCTAGACATACTTCACCACTTTAGTTCGAGATGGACCCAAAATGGCGGATGAACGAAACTTCAGAGAATATTTTAAAAGGCTTCAAATTTACTCAGATTTACTTATTAAGCATAGACTATTGAACTCATATGATTTCTTCAGATAAAACGTATTATATTTCCTATGTGGTATTTCTTGGATAGGTTTTTGAGAATATTTTGTAGGCTATTCTTTATAAGACAAAAAGTAGTAAGAATAATTTGACAGGTTGCATAGAAGGGTGCATTGTCTATTTAGAAGGTAAGTATAGGTAGAGAGCAAGATTACTTTTCTCTCCTTGAAGATGAAATTGGTCGTGATTATCCAGTAAAGACTATAACTACATTATTTACGAGTAGGAACATGTCTCTGTTAAAAACTTTGCTTTAGTAATTTGGCATGACTGCTTGCCTTTTTTTTAAACGTCAGAATTATTGAAACTATTCCATACTAAGTGAAATAAAGTAAAATCAACTTTTAAGAAAAAAAATAAAACAAATATATTTCATAACATCGAAAATTAGGAATATTACATTTCTACATTATAGAAGGCACATCAGTATATATCTAATATAGTTGAACTTTTCACACTTATACAGTATAATTTCTCAAAATAGTAGATATGTAATCATAAAAATGAAAAAGAAAAAATACTGCAAACGTATTAGGTATAAATTATAAAGCAACACATTTCGAGTACATGATTTATAATCGTACGGAATTATTTAAATAAAAGATTATTAATTTAAAAAATGAATTATATACGGTAATGATAAACTTACATCCAAATACATAAATAACACAGTACATAAATAAGTAAAAAATTAACTCTCGCGGAAAAATGCTCACGCGGCTATAACATCTTTATGAGTACTTAATTGCCAATTTCTTTTACCAACCGTTGAAATATTTTCAATTATGTTATTACCTCGGTGGATATTTAGCGGATGTGCGGAATTTAGTGAACGGCACGAACAAAATGTTTTCTAATGACATAAATGTTTATTATTTTCAGCGTATCGGTGAAATTTTCGCCCGAAAATTACCCGAGCTCTTATGAGCAGCATATTCGCTCTATTTACCATACCTATCTAATGTTGTTTCGTATTTCTGAGAAAAGAAACTTTATTTCGTGAAAATGATTAACCTTAGCTCATTTATGAATTATGAAGTTTTAAATTAACAATTGTATGTCAGGGCTGTACGCAGAATGGATCGACAGGGAGAGGGTTGTAACAGAATATAAATATCTTATGTTTGGCGGAGTGGAAGGGAGGGAGTATCTCTATTATTCCACGCTTAGAAATAGTTGGATATTGCAGAAATTTAACTTTTTATGCTTACATGAGTATGAAATTTTCCTAAAGCTGAAAATGTTTATCATGTTAAAAGTTAATCTATTCCCTTGAAACATTTTTGAGCTCTCATTCTATTTAGATCTTTGTATGTAATCTCCAATACTTTAAAATTCGAGAGTTATTTCTCATAGAGAACATCTGAAGCATTGAGTATCATCGTCCTGTAGGGATAGACCATTATCGATAGAGCATGTTTTAAAAACCAGTAGGTGTCCGAATTTCTCAATAAATTGAAGATAAAGAAGGTAAGTGGATATTTTGAATTCAATTTTAATTAAAGTTTACTATACTATTTCGAGTAAATTGTATTACGTCATTACATTACATTAATTGGAGCAGTAGAGCTACGAAGACGAGTCTGGTAAGTTTGTAAATTAATGATTGTCAATACAGAGTAGTTATAACGAGATGATTATCGCAGCGCAGCGAGTATCGTCTTTGGGCTAGATTTCATGAAGCTTATAAACCGGATAGTAGGGTTATCAGTGAAAAATCGTATCAAGTTAAAGATGTATCAGTATATACGCCGAACATTCCGCTAAACTACGCGAAGCTAAAAATCATATCCGCCGGGCAAAATATGGCCTAAAAATTTTTTTTCAAACTGGTTAACCCCTCAATAGTCGCACCATTGGTCACTTCGACCATAAAGGGATGATAGTCGCACCCTGGTCACTTCGACCGTGTATAGTAAGTAAGTCGCACCCTGGTCATTTCGACCGTAGTCGCGCCCTGGTCACTTCGACCGTGTATAGTAAGTAAGTCGCGCCCTGGTCATTTCGACCGTAGTCGCACCCTGGT
The DNA here is from genome assembly GCA_009761765.1 of Phenacoccus solenopsis. Classification (NCBI taxonomy): domain Eukaryota; kingdom Metazoa; phylum Arthropoda; class Insecta; order Hemiptera; family Pseudococcidae; genus Phenacoccus; species Phenacoccus solenopsis. The sequence continues at coordinate 39,390,185 of CM019754.1, read as the reverse complement.
CACTTCGACCGTGTCAATTTATCTACTGCTATTTTTTTTCAAAATGAGATTTTTATTCATGAAAAAAATTGGCTAGAATAAAGTTTTGCAAAAAAATTTCTGTCTTCTTCTTCTAAATTATCTTTCTTAATGTTGGAACAGCATTATCAGTCAAGTGTATATAAGATAAACCATTAGAAGCTACAACCAAAAAATTGGTCGAAATGACCAGGGTGCGACTATAGTTGTATTATTCAATTTGGTCGCGCCCTGGTCATTTCCACCGATCGGTCGAAAAGACCAGGGCGCGACTGAAATTATATTATTCAACTTTGGTCGCGCCTGGTCATTTCGACCGATCGGTGGAAATGACCAGGCGCGACCAAAAAAGATTCTCATAAACGCGCGACTATAGGGGGGTTAATCACGTATAGTAACATAAGAATTGCGTTCGAAGGACCTTTGACACCCGGAAAAAAAAAGGTAAAAGAAGTAAATCGTTTTGATTATGAATTCAGTCGACCACCTGAACGGTAGCGTAAGCGCTGAATGTAACTTTTTTCGGTTCCAAATTCTCGTTATATCCATCTTTGTAGAATTTACCGTTTTTATTTTTAATCACAGATTTCAAATTCGGAGTACTTTTGGTTAACGATTGATTAAATTTGTCCATTTTTTTCGTATCACTTTGCTGATAGAAATTTGGATTGGTTAAGTCGCCTATGCTGTTGCGTCTTCGGAATTTATTACCGCCTCCTAAATTGGCGCCGGTTAATTCGCGTAGTTTGCCGAAGAAACGATTCGGTAGCGAGTTATTGATGTGTATTGTATCAATGTAACGATGGGACATCGGATACCGTTTGGGACTTTCGGTTCGTCTGTAGACGACCGTGCTTTTACTGCGATGTTGCTGGATATTTCTTTCGGTAGCGTTACGACGACTCCTTCTGGAGGTTTCGGCGTGTTCTTCGTGTTTGTCGTGGTTATTCCAAACTAATCTCGAAGGGTAGGATAAGGTACTACCGCAGGGCTTCGCTTCGCTGCCGAACAACCAAACACCTCTGGACATGGGACTAGATAATGCCTTTTGGTCGACGGACACGCGTACGAATTGGCCGCGGACGACTTTCTCTTTCGTGGCTTTTTGATTTTTAACGAGGCTTTGTTGCTGGCTCGGCGGCATCGGAGCTTTGTCTTTACCAGTTTTGTGGTGTTTCTTACGCTCCGGACGTTCGGGCGGTTGGTCGTTGGATTTGGTGTCGACGTCGGCGCGTATCACGCTTTCGATGACTTTTTCAGACTTTTTTGGCATGGCTTTGATGTCTCCGGAGTCCGGAGTGTTGATGCTGATGATGCTACTCGGCTCGTTGGTGTCGTTGAGTACTTTAGGTTTTTGTTTCGTTTCCGCCATCGGTCTAGTGACTTCGATGTGAGTAACGCCATCGGTATCGACGCGTTGCACCAGGTTAAACATGACGGCGTTATTGGTCGCTTTGGTATCTGGTTTGGCGACGGTAGAGGGTCGTTCGGTGTTGTGCGTTTTCGTAGCATTGATCGCGTTGCTCGGATGCTCGTACAGGTATTTCGGACGATCTTCTTTCCAACGATTGCGAACAGGTTTGTCTAATTTTTGACGACGACTTAGCTCTTGGAAATTCTTATATAAAGAGCGAAACTTTTCTTCGTTTTGGCACAAGAAAACGATCGCCTCTAGACCGTAACTATATTCGTTTGAGGTTTTCGATTGGCGTCTGGTTTTCACGACCCAAACGATGACTTTCGGTAACGACGGATCTGTGTGACAAAAGGCGACCTCGTGGAACGAAAAGCATTCCGAGTCGTCGCCCGGAGGTTTTTTCTTGTCGAACGGCCCGCTAGGCTGGTTAACATTATGGCTCAACGAATTATCGGTGTCGTCGTTATCAGAAGCGCCGCTCGAATTAGCGCTGTCCGTACCGACTGAAGATACGGATCCGCTGGTCGCGTCCGTATTCGCTAATTGACTAGATTTCTGTTGCGACGTGAGTTTCACCCGTACCACGTGATCCGACACGTACATGCTGGAGGTGTCCTCGTACGAACCCAATGATGTGAGGTCTT